>BQNB010013186.1:52106-77689 GCA_026074375.1 Tanacetum coccineum | reverse complement strand
CGGCATACTTCTGAGTTTTTGCAGAAAAACCGGCGCACAATGGTTACATGCGGCGCATTTCCTGTAAAAATAGGTTCAGTTTGCCAGAAAACTTTACAGCGATTTTAATTTTTTTTGCTTTGTAATATAAAAATGTCTAATTCCAGAATGAAATCAATCTCCGGCAACGGCGCCAAAAACTTTGATGTGTTATTAAAGCTTTAAATTTATAATACCAAGTCGTTCCACGGGATTGATAATTCTTAGAAAGGGTCGACTATATTACGAAAGGGTAAATCTTATAGACTGTCACTATCTAACGATTTCAAGGTACTTCAAGATATAAGACAATGTTGTTTGGGAGAACGAGAATAAAAATAGATAAACTTGGATAGATAATGGGTTCAAGAATGAAGGTATAATCGATTAAAGAAACTTGTAGTTTGCTAAAATGATTGTCTATTTATTATAATCAAAAATCCTTTCGGCCTTTACTTTTGATTACAAAAATGCTTTAAGTTCAATTCAAGCTTAGAAATAATAAATATAAACTTTCTTAACCAATTTCGTTAGACATGTGGTTAAACTTTAAACCTTTTTATACTCGAGTTAATAGCCATTTTGTTAGCCAATCCCCATAAGGCTAAGATCTAGTTGTCATAGACAAACAACTTGGAAATCAAGCATTTAGCCAGAGTCTTTCGGCCTCTATCCAGGCTAGAATGATGATCAAATGACTATTAAAGAATTCGGGTATAAAAACATCAAGTTTATATTTTGTTCATTCCAAAATTCAATAGCTCATCCAAGTTTAATCCATAATTCCCTTATGATCCCCAAACAAACATGTTAAACTACTCCATATTCATCAATCCGAAATACATAGCAAGCATGAACAATTCAGAATTCATAATAATAAAGTAGGGAAACGTGTTTTATACCAAACTCAATAGCAGAATATATTGATTCTCAAGCGTTTCCTTCGAACAATGATTCCAACAACCCAGAAATTCAACTATAACTACTATAATAACTCCTTAATACAACCTTCTGAGATCAAATGGTACTTTCCTTTACTAAAACCTGTAATATGATGAAGAATAAGGTTTATTCTTCAACAATTCGCTAGAACAACTTGCTAACTAATGAGAAATGATTATAGATGATTAGAGTGAAGAATGGGATGCCTCTAACCCTGAATTTTGTACTCTATTTATACTTGAGGATGGTACATCAGTAGCTAGAATTTGGGGAGTGAAAGGTTGCATAATCATTGTAATCATTTATGACTTGGGAGTACTGTAGGAGAAGTGCGCCGCACAAGGAAAATTGTTCACCGCACTTGGTGTGTAATTAAATAGCATTTACTATGTCTTGAAGTATGCCGCACAAAAATAATTGTGCGCCTCACTTTGGCTTCGATCATTAAAACTTCCTTGGATTTTCTTCTAGATTCTTCATATAACGACCGTTAGTGTACTTGGTCCTGATATAAATATTACACAACAAATAAGCAAACTTTGCAATATTTCATGCGTTAACATATATATTTAATGTATTTTCGAGGGATATTTTATGTATATTTGGAGTGTTATCATACCTGTTTATTGTTTGATTATGTTTCATCTACCATTCAACTGGATCTAGAATTACAAATAAAGGGTTGTAACTAATCATTATTTAGGCTATAGACTAGACTATGGGATAGATACTTCATATAGTTTATCTATATATCTGGATTAATAGGATTACAAATAAAGTCCTATTCAACCTTTTGGTTAAGTGAATGGTAGACTAAGGTATCTTAGGATTACAAATAACATTCTTTTTCCTTTAGGTAGTTCAGTGGATTGTAGACTACAAGTATATAGATAACCATTAAGCAATAAGTTGGTAAAGCCTCGATGAGCTAGGTTTTAATATTGATACCAGTATTGTCACCTAGATAGATTATAATTAACAGTGTCAGCTTTATACGGGTTTAGTTAATTGTGACAGGATTAACCGTAATATAAACCTAGAGTTTAGGGAGAAGTACCACCTAGCTTAGGAATGATTTAAACATGATCGAATGTGGTAGAATCATTGCACGAATAAACAATTCATACATCTTATTTAATTAAAGAGTAAATTGCATAAATCATCCTTAGAGTTTGGCCAAATTGCATGTTTCGTCCTAAACGTTATGAGATTGCAAGGATCATCCCTGTGGGAAACCTTTGGTGCAAGTATCGTCCCTGCAGGGATGATACTTGCATCAAAGGTTTCCCCAAAGGTCTCCTCACAAGGACGATCCTTGCTCCAAAAGTTTCCCACATGGATGATCCTTGCACTTTCGTAACGTTTGGGACGAAACATGCAATTTGGCCAAACTTTAAGGACAATTTATGCAATTTACTCTTAATTAAACTTGGTTAATATGTTTTCCTTACATTAGTGCTTGACCGTTCTTTTTAGTTTCTTTATCTGCTTGTGTGTGTTAATTGTCTATTCTAGTTTAGATTAAACCAAACTCGTGTCAGTCTCTCAGGCTGAAAACCCCTCTTTGCATTAGTCTAAGTTTAAATTAAATTAATTAGAACTAACACAAATAACTAAAATACTGGTAGATTAATTATTAATGCTCACTCTTAGTGATCGACATCCTACTTACCAACGAACCTACAATCGATCGAGTACACTGCCCGTTAGTGTTAGTTAATAGGTAAAGTCTGCAAAATATAAATAGTAAAACTTGATAATATAATTACCTATTCTAAACGACACATCAAGTTTTTGGCACCATTGCCGGGGACTGAAATTGTTTAATACTAGGGTTTTAGATTAGATTTATTGTTTTTAGCTTAGTTTTTATTAGTTGTTATTTTGTGTTTTAATTGTTTTGTGTGTTTGTGTTTTATTATTCTGCATTGTTTTTACCGGCTATTTTTCTTTTGATCGAATACCCGATACGCCGTATCAATCCCTTTG
The DNA here is from genome assembly GCA_026074375.1 of Tanacetum coccineum. NCBI lineage: Eukaryota > Viridiplantae > Streptophyta > Magnoliopsida > Asterales > Asteraceae > Tanacetum > Tanacetum coccineum. The sequence goes on along the minus strand of BQNB010013186.1, from coordinate 74,740 downwards.
GATACGACGTATCCACTTTCAAAATCTATATAGCATATTCGACATCATACATCAATACGGCATATTCAGTTTACTGAATACGGCGTGTCAATCGTTTGATACAACATCAGTTATAATTTTTTTATTCTGTTTTAGTGCTTTGTTTTCTGTATTCTCTTTCTTTCGAACATGTCCTACTAATATTTAACCATTGTTTTCAGGTTATGCATGACCAGGAGTTCTAACAAAGAGCTCGTTGAACCTTACGATGAACCTGAGGAAGTGTTACATTCGTTGAAAAAGCTTTTTACGACAACTAGTTTTGATCATCCGAGTTCACCATAATTTGAGTTATTTTCTTATCACGAAGAGCAGGTTAAAGAGGAAATCACGGAAACAATAATGGAACCAGCTATGGAGGAGTACATGAAGAAAACCCGAGAGGATTACGAGTCGTGTGTTGCTAGACCAAAATTTGATAAGGATGCTAAATTTGAATTGAAAGGTCAATTTCTTAAGGAATTGCGTGACCATACTTTCAGTGGATAGGAAAATGAGGATGCAAATGAGCACATCAAAAGCGTTCTTAAGATAGTTGATTTATTTACTACACCAGGTGTGACCATAGATCAACTTATGCTTCGTGTTTTCCCTATCACACTTACTGGAGCTGCATTAAGGAATGTACCTGCTAGTTCGATTACTACTTGGGAAATTCTTAAAGGAAATTTTTTGAGCAAATATTGTCCACCTTCTTGTACTGCTAAAAAGATGGAGGAAATCAATAATTTCTAGCAAGAGCTAGATGAAACTCTTTACCAGGCTTGGGAACGATTTAAGGAAATTTTATTAAGATGTCCTCAACATTACTTAAGCAGTATGCAATAAGTGATTTTGTTTTACAAAGGATTAGATGTTCCCACTAGACAGATTCTTGATTTTAAGGAGGTGTGCCTAAAATGAAAGCAGATGATACTAACAAAGCCATCCAAGAAATGACTGATTATTCTCAAAAATGGCATGATGGGACATCTTCTAGAAATAAAATTAGTAATACTTATAATGGATTAGCTGTTATTCAAGCTCAAATGAACAATCTTGGTAAGGAAATTAAGAAAGTGAATGAAAGAGTGTATGCTGCTTAAGTGGGGTGTGAATTATGCAATGGACCACATTACTCTAAGGATTGTCCATTAAAGGAGGAAGGAAAGACACTTGAAGAAGCATACTCATTCAGTTTGGAGTACCATTCCCAAATGCAGGAAGGTATAGAGCAGTTTCTTCAGGATTATACCAAAGGGATAATGAAAATACATCATATCAAGAAAGTATACAAACGATGGAAGAATTATTGAACAAGTTCATGGCTGAATCTGCTAAGAGACATGATGAACACTCTTCTTTTTTAAGGAAATTCGAGCCTCGATGGATGTTGCAATCAGAAATCAAGGAGCTTTAATCAAAGCATTAGAGATTCAAATTGGACAAATGAGCAAGGTACTTCAAGAAAGGGGATTTAGAAGTCTTCCTAGTTCAACTGAAACAAACCCGAGAGATCATGTCAAGTCAATCACCACTACTGAAGAAGCTGATACACCCTTGATACACCATATTGGACCTGATCAATACGCCGTATTAAGTCTTAAGGAGAATGACGAGATGCTGAAGATCGCGCTTAGCCACGCAAGTGTTCCTTTTCCTAGTTGTTTGAAAGAAAAAGATTATGATGAGAAAGAAGTAATAATGAAATTGAAAAAGCTACAAGTCAATTCAACTGAATCTGCAAAAGCTAAAGGAGATTGCTGAAGGAAAAGTCGAGGATGGAAGATGAGATCAAAGCAACAATGCACGAACATTGCTCAACAACTCATAAAGATGATCTACCTCAAAAAGAAAAAGACCTAGGGAGTTTTACTTTGCCTTGCAAAATTAATGATATGTGTTTTGATAAATCCTTAGCTGACTTTGGAGTTAGTGTTAGTGTTATGCCTTATCTAACCTTCACCAATCTAGGTTTAGGTAAATTAGCTCCTATTAAATTAATCATTGATTTGGCTGATAAAACTGTGAAACGTCCTAAGGGTATAGCATAAAATATGTTAGTAAGAATTGATAGATTTGCCTTTCCTATAGACTTTATTGTTTTAAATATGCCCGAGGATATCAAGATTTCATTGATCCTTGGAAGACCATTTTTGTCTACTGCTTATGCTAAAATTAGTGTATTTAAAAGAAATATTGCTTTAATAATTGGGAATGAAAAAAATAGTATTTAAGAGTAATAGTCCTACTAGTAACATAATTAAGAAAGATTATGTGTTAGGATTAAGAGAGCGAATGGAACTAGATTTAGAAGCTAGACTAATGAGAGAAGCGTTGATTTAAAATAGATAACAAGACCCTGAATTTGAATATTTTCTTGAATTAAATGATCTAAATGAACCATTAGAGCTTAGAAATTGTAAGAATGAGGACTTGGATCTAGAGATTGAGGAAGGAGAAATTATCGATGAACCAGTGATTGATGGTCATAACTAGGCATGATTATGAGAGAGTTGAGAAAATAAATGAATATCCTAGTTTTTGCAACTACAATAGGAAATTCCATATTAATTGTGATTATAATTTACAATTTTCTTGCATGATAGGATATGAACATGTGAATGCTAACTTTTTTCACATTTTATCAATTAATGTTATGTTTAAAATTTTTTATAACTCGATAATGAAAGAGAAAATTAAGTATAAAAGGAAAAATGTAGTTGGAGCTTTTATAAATGTGCCTATCTTTGTTGGAAACTTTTCGGTTGTCACCGATTTTGTAGTTGTTGATAATATGGATGCTTACCGTGATGAAGACATGGGTGATATTATTTTTGGGTAACCATTTTATATGGTTGCGTGTGTTGAAGCAAGACGGTTCGATGGATTTATTACCATTCATGGTGATAATGATAGTGTCACTTATTAAATGGCCCGATCACATCCAAGGTTTAAACATCTCTCTAACATGCAATGTAACAAGATTAGGCCATTACTTCAAGTAAGTGCACGAGACAAATTAGAAGGAAATTCGCACCTATATCAAAAGCTAAAAGGTTTCTATAATGGAGTCATGAATTTAGGACCCCGAATACATAAGGGACGAGAAGATGTTTGAATGGCTCACACTTGGACACGTGAGCGTGCACGAGATGGACTGAAGCTGAAGGGAGTCTAACTTAAAGACTCTTCAATAAACAAAAGTGCTTTCCAGGAGACAACCCGGAATGTAATTTCAAATTTTTGTATAAAGTCTGTCTGTCATGTATTTTGATACAGTGTATCTAACCCCATGGATACGGCGTATTGAATACCATGGACATTATCCCTTTACTTTTTAGTACTTTTGAAACTTTATTGTCAGACTTGTCAATACGGCGTATTTAGGAGTCTTAATGCGGCGTATTTGACCTCTGACCCATATTGGTTTATTTCTCTTACAGGATTCAATACGGCGTATCCAACATCATGGATACGGCGTATCGACCTTCCTGTATAATTATCATTTTTATTTTCTTATTCTAACCGACGTTTATTGGGAGATTCAATTGCTGTGACTTTTCTTATTTTAATACAGAGTAGTACTAAACATGAATGAAGGAGGTGGTAGTATGTATATATTCTGGTATTCTATGTGTTGTAGTCATGTTGGTATTTAAACGATTTTCCAACACACATAGTTGCTCATATAATCATCATAGAGGATCATACCGAGCAAATCCCTGGGGAGTTTTTTGTTCTAATTCTTTATATTTCCATTTTTTCATGTTATATTTATACAACGTGGGCGTTGTATATCTCAAGTGAGGGGAGGAGAATTAGAATGCTACTTGTCCTTATTTTTACAAGAATATGCCTAATTTAAGTTAAAATTTTTAAAATTTTTTAGCATGTTTTTGTAAGATTATTAGTTATATAACCCGCACACATAACCCTTATTTCTATATTGTGAGGATTAAGCCTATTTTGTTTCCCCCATTCTACCAACATTCCACAAATATATGAGTGTGCCGGTGATTGTAGTAAACTTTAGAACTTGTCGTGGTATACTATTCGAGACCACCGTAATGAGTATTACTTATAATTGGAATAACTTGTCCAAATTGGTAAATTTCTAGGATTAAACCAAAAAGCCTATTCTGTTTACAGACATTATGTGTTATTAACTAACTACAATGGTTAGTTAACTCCTATATAAAACCCCTTGTTTACCCTTATTTTTAGAGTAAGACACCCCTAGAAAAACCTTCTGAGCCATTCCTTTCGTTTCTTTTTTTTGGGTTAAGGGATTCCCCGGTAAATTTTATTATGCCAAAAAACATTTAAGTACAAAGGATGAGGGTGAGTCCCACATCTCCGCCCGTTACATGGGCACAACTACTTCCTTAAAGGAAGGTACATAAAATGGCTACACGAAAGAAACATAAATCTATTTCTTTTTGCGACCTCGAACACGGATATCTAGATTATCACATATAGCTTGAATCTCTTATGAAAGATCTTGACCTTCATACATATCATCATCGTATGGGTCTTCATTATAGTCACCATTACCATAAGAATCCCTCCATTGTTCTAGCAAAGTTTGAGTGCCAAAGCCTACCCTTTCTGAAGCTAAAGAACGAGCTATATCATTATCAACTGATGCAACCTCATCATCACTATCATAATCACCCAAACACTCTACCTTTTTTAAAGGAATACCAGCTTTATCCACAAGAATAGCTTGCCCATCAATAAGTAAATCTTCAAACTTCCTGATTTTATCAATAATAGGAGTATTACTAGTACTATTATTTTCGACATTCATGAAAGAGGATCCACTTGAATTAGCCCTGTTATTATCCAAATTTATAGTCCCCCCATTGGTACCTAACTCCTCATCATTATCAATTGAATTAAGAACATCAAATGGATTTGAATTACTAACCTCATTATTATGTGCCACACCTTTCTTCTTATTACCGCTAGGGCTAGCAGTAGGCTTTTTAGGAACGGGTCTATATTCTTTATGAGGTTTAAAACCCACTTTTGGACCAACCGGAACACCTCGAGAAGTTTGACTAGTCTTCTTCAAGTTCTTCGGCACACCCAATCTAATATTCTTAGGACATTCTACTTGAGTATGGCCAAGGACCTTACAACACGAACACCTAGGGGGTTTTTATTCATATCTAACACGAACAGTACATGTATAATACCCCTCCCCCATAATTTTAAGCATGGCTACACGATGTTATCTTTCAACTCCACGTCAGCCTGAAGTTTAATCATTACTCTAACACAGCTTGACCTACCCCATGATTTCAAGCACATATCAGAAGTATAAGAGTCAAGAATTAATAGAGTACCAAGTTTCATAGCAGTAGCACTTAAACCATCCTCTCTAAACGCCGTAACGGGAACACCATGAAGTTTAACCCAAACCAGCACATTCCCAACATCCTCTTTCAGTAGATCAACATTCGGATTCCACTTACGAAGAATAAGCGGATGATTATGAATGAACCATGGACCATTCTCAAGCATTGAGTTTAAACCATCCATAGAGCTAAATTGGAAAGAGAATAACCTAGTAGGCGAGTTAAGCATTGATTTAACCAAACCAAACTTACCCCAAGTGTAACACCTCCAAATTGGGTCGCAACGGAATAAGGGTCCGGGAGTGTTACTTCATAGATCAATAGCACAAGATATGAGAACGACCTCTAAATGAGTCGTTTGAAAATGATAGATTGGATTTAATGAAATTGTTTGTTACAAAAGCTCACAGCTTAACTAGTTCATTCTTGAAAATGTAAAGATTTTAATACATAACAAATATTCCCAAAATGTAATGCACATAAATCTTTATAGCAATGTGACTCCAAAATGATGATCAACAATGTATCCTTGTTTCTTGTACCCTATTGACCTGAGAAAAACATGCTTTAAAATGTCAACATAAAGTTGGTGAATTCACAGGTTTAAGTAATGTATATATTAGGACCACAAGATTTCAAAGTGCATGACTATTGTAACACATACAATTTCATAAAAATGTAATTACATTTCCCTAAGCTCATGACACTGAAGCTTGACATGTATGAATTGCAATATAAATTGCCAACATTGCCCGTGTAGATGTTCAACCCGCAACATCCCAAATCTGACATGGTATATTTCTATTAGTTCGGTACCGTCGAAACTAGTGAGCGCTACTCACTCGAACGGGGATATCAATACCAAATAGATCTATTTATAATATTCGTGCTTACACTAAGTAATTGATAGTTCATGATAATTGGCTCAGTGGGTTATCGCTACTTAGGCAAACACGTAATCTTGTTTAAAAGTGTACTTGCGTCCAAATGTAAAACAATGCATGTTTCTCACCCCAAAAGTTGTAAATCATTGTAATCGTATAAAATGTGGCTATGAACTCACCTTAGTGAATGATTTGATTGTCTAAATCAAATGGTGTAAATCGTCTCGGCAAATCCGAATGCAACCTAATTATGTATAGGTCGTATGAGTGTCATGTATTTAATATAAATACCTCAATATATTTTTATAGACTTGAAACAATAATTAATTTGTATTTGTTAAATAAATGTCTAAGTATTTGTATTTGAAAAATACAAATATTACATTTGTCAAATATTTGATTATTTGTTAATAATACTTGATTTAATATTCTTTTTATTTATATAATGAGATTATATAAATAGTTTAATTGATTTATAAAATAATATTTATAAAAATATACTTGTCTTTATAATTTCTAATTAAATATCTATACATCCAAAAATTATGAAAATCGGAAGGTTTAAGTAAAATGTCATTTCGAACAACTTTGTAGTCTTATACTTTGGCTGAATTAGATTCGAACGTCCTCAAAATACCATTATCAGTTTTTGCAGTTTTTATATACATTTTATAGCTTTTATATAAAGCTGAAAATTATTTATATACTTTTTGAAAACTTTAGAAATTTATAACTTCATATTTTAGCTTCGTTTTTATAGTTCTTTATATCCACGTCTTTGTAATTAAATATTCTAACATATAAAAATGTTTACAAAATTCATACTGTTGTGAGACAGTAGCAGTTTTTAAAAGAGTTTTTATAAAAATACTTTTTATATATTAATTATCGTAACCTTGTAAATATCATATCTTCTTCGTTTTTAATGTTTCTTATATGCACGGATTTCTATTGAGATGATCTATCATAGAAAAATATCCATATATTTTTATCAGTTTCAAAACAGTTGTAGTTTTTATAAAACTACTTTTATAAAAACACTTTTTATCGTAAATTTGTAAAATTCATAATTCCTTCGTTATAATTTCATATTTCGTGTTCTTTACATATTTGGATTCCTCATATAATGTAATATCACGAAAAATATTCATATATTTTTATCAGGTTCGAACATTAGTAGTTTTTATAAAAATACTTTTATAAAAACACTTTTTATCGTAATCTTGCAAAAATCATAACTTCTTCGTTATAGCTTCGTTTTTCAAGTTCTTTAAATGCTTTGATTCCTTATGAATTGTACTATCATAATAAAATACTTCCAGAATTTATAAGATTTTGAATTGTAACATAATATTAAAACAGTCCGTATATAATTGGTATATAATTTGTTTTATAAATTTTTGACATAATTAAATTACTACAAGTCCTTTAATTTAATTAATAACACATCTTTCACATATTATTAGTCCTTTAATTATTGTCTATCATTTTATATCCAAATAAAATGTCCACAACACTCCTTTATTTATAAACTTTATAAATAAACTTTTTAACAAATAAATTCATAAATTAATTCTATAATTTAACCAATACTTATATAAAGTATATTTTTGCATTTTAACATATTGTTAATATCATCTCATCATGGAAAATATAGATTCGAATTTATTCAAGCTCATTTTATTTTATAAACTTATAAAATAAACCTAGATGGTGAAGAACAAAATAACATATATATATATATATAAATATGTAAATGAAGTATTAGAAAAGATTAGGGTTTGTTTAGACCTTAATGAAAATGAATGAAGATAACACACAAATCAACCCAAGTATTTAACCCTAAATACTTTCAAGAAAACCCTAATTCGATACTTGAAAACCCTAACTTTTCTTGCTTGAATAACCCTTGATAAACTAATACCTAAGCTTCCAAATCACTTTGTATCACCTTAGATATCACTAATAATAAACCTAGTACACTTGCAGTACTTGAAAAATCAAAAGTATGAATTATCTTGGTGTGGTGTTTTATGTCGTGAGTTAAGAGAGTGAATGAGAGGGAAAGACTTGAAGTTTTTGCTTGAAATGAGATGTGTGTGTTAGTTTTGATTTATGGCACCTATTTATAGCATGAGAGACTTGTAAAAACCATTTTCACAAATCCATGGAAGGTATTAAGGGTGCACGGTTTGACTTGGCTTAGGATTACGATTTAGGAGTTAAAATATCACTAGGGACATGGTAAGTGTAAGAGAAAGCATGGTGTAATGTAAGATACGCATGACTTATGCAAGATTGATAAGAGTTGAGCTTAGGCATGCCTCTTTTATCCTTGATTTCAGCCGAACCTTATGGAGCATGGGTGACAAGAAGTTGCTAGTTGAATGAAGTATAAAGATAGTTATCCATGGGGTAAAAGATACATTAGTTTAAGTAAAGTGATTTAGTGGGGTGGTTGATTCATTTCTTTTGTGTTTGAGCTATATAGAACCGGATATGATGATAAATATGTATAAGTTTTTTATAAAACTTTGTTAATCATGTAATAGTGTGTATTAGTTGAAGTATAGATGGGTTTATGGGTTTCCATGCTTGCATGAAGGTGTTTTATTCCGAAACGTAGATGCTTTACGTAACCAATAAAATTAAAAAGGTGAAAAGTCAATAATTATATTCGTAATAATTATATAACACTTATTTGACGTAAACTTTTATTTGCTTGATGCCCGTTTACGTTAAAGGTTGATTTTTAGTTTATGCGATTTAACTTAACGATAAAGTTTAAAAGTAAACGCGTAAATTCCTAAAAATAAAGAATTGAGAAATGTGAAGTCGTAAAATGACCTAAAATGATGGATTGTCACACCAAGTGTTCCTAACATAATTAGCAACAATGGAGTAAGCCACTCACTTACCCAAGAAGAAACCATAAGCAGTATTCATAAACCTTTTACTAATAGCTCGGATCGACTCCACCGGCACAACAACATCAATCCTATTCCCCCCGGTGTAAATAAAGTACGGATATTCACATCCTTCTTACTATATTCACCGATAACATTAGCATATGAAGACTTACCAGGGGTGTTTCCAGCCAAAGTAGTTCCATGCGCATGTAAAGGTGGGTATGATCCCCCATATGTTTTCACCGTATTAGTTTGATCCACTAAAGGACTTTGCACTTCCATCGCCACAGGATTATCATTAACATCCTTTTGTGATTAACATAAGCAATAATAACGGATGGTACGACACCATCTTTTACAGCCTCAAGATTTGAAGCATTAATATTCTTCTCCTTTACACCTCCCCCCTGTCACTCCCCTTTTGGCTTAGAAAACTACGTTCCATTACCCTTACGTTAAAGATCAGCAAACAACTAGTAGCACATTCACCTTCTAAGATCCTAAACCCAATAGCGAGATAGAAACAAAAACCCTAGGATCGAACCCTAGAAGGGGTTGAATAGGGTTTATAGATTTGCTAAGACTCACCCACGAACCTAAGTGATCGGGAAGATGAGAATCAGGTATGGATCGAAAAAGAGTATAGTATAGTATAGGGTTAACTCCAAATCAAAACCCTAAACATAAGGAAATCAAACCCTGATTGTGTGATCATGAAGACCAGAATCAAAGAGAGGATTGATTGATGTGGTGGTTTAAGGTTTTATTCCTTTCGTTTCTTACACCACTAAAAATATTTTGTTACACCTTTACACCTTAGCCTACCTTGTAGATTAAGTATGTGGTTGGTTGCTAGTTGCTTTTATGTAAAAGTATGTACTTCCTGTGTTCGTGTGCGTATTTTTTATATTTGGTTAGGTCGGGAATTGCACAATGCAATGGGAATGCGAAAGTAGTTTCTTTTATTTTTTGTGTGTTTACTACTTTTACTATTATTTTTATTTTCTGGGTCATGAGCGTTTTGGAAATATTATCAAGATTTATTATAATCGTAAAGTGGTGAAATTTTACACCTTTATTCGTTATAGTTTATGTTTAAAAAAGTCAAAAAATACAAAAATACAACAAAATGTAAGAGAGAAAAAAGGAAAGGATTGTGAGATAATCAGTTCATCTAAACTTAACCGAATTTATTTATGAGATAATTGATTATTCATTGGTACGTGCTATAAACCAACAATGTAAAGTATAGTTGTATATTATTTGAAGTTGGTCGCAAAATTAGCCAACTATGTATTTTTTGTATCAAGTGGTAGATATCGCCACTATTGTTGTACTATACTATGGATGAATGGGAGTTGGTTGTTATGGGAACACCAACTAGGTTTATTTTTATAGATGATTAAGACATCTTTGAGTCTAATTCGTGTCTACCAAACAAGGCGTGAGTTTTCCGTGTTAAAGCGTGAGTTAGTCGGTGATTTGTGTCTTTTTCAAGGTTGTGGTCGAGAAAGTAGCTAGCAACATTCTTGTTTATTTGGTTGGACTTAATCTATTTGTTTCGTTATTTTATTTTACACCAATTATAAATATTTCTCATGCCTTATCCCTACCCTATATCATTCTTCATCCTAACATTTGGTTTGCTCGAATGAGGGAATGAGCAATCATATGGATCTCATTCATAGATTTGAATGTGTATGTGTGGTTTTGTCACTCTTGTTGGTGTAATACTGTTGGTGAAGATTACTTAATCCTATTCTTTAGCTTATTCAAGTTTAGGAGTGAGCAATCACAAGTGTCGCGGTCATGGATTTGGGCGTGCATTTGTGGTTTTGTCGCCTTTTTTGGAATATTGGTATCGATAGAGAATAAAAAGAATGATTAACCCTTACTCCTTAGCTTTAGTGGAGGAGATGTGTATCATTGCCAAGCTTATGATAGAATACTTGTCATGACAGAGCAATTAAGCGAACTACTAAATGTTACCACATAGATTAGTTGAGTAATTTGAGTGATTTCGTTTCCTATTTTGTGAGGTGTTTGGTTGTGCGCTAGTGACTGAAGAAAAATGCTTTTAGAAAAAATCCTAGACATTCGTTTGGGATACATTTTCATAAGATAAATCTAAAGTCTACTTGAGGATAAGTAGGATTCAAGTGGGGGGATATCTGATGATATCAAATAACGTCACATTATTGGCATCATTTATCCCATTTATATTGCTCATTTTATATTATTTTATGTAAGATTTCATACTTAATTGCTTATGTTTATGAATTTCAGTTATTATTGAGAAATTAGTAAAAGATGGAGAAAAGAATGTGTTTTGGAGCATAAATAAAGAAGTTTGAGAAAGTCTACTAAGATTGAAGAATACGATGTATCATTCTAAACAAATACTCTGTATCCCAAGACTTAGACGAATTCAAGACCATTGCCTGACTTTAAAGAATACGCCGTATCCACATAATCAAATACGTCGTATATGAAACTTTGGTCAACACTCAAAACAAACGCGTTTTACTCTGAATACGCCGTATCCTGAAGCCTTAATACGCCGTATTGAGTGGCGATTGAAGATTATTCTATAATATTATGTTCGTGGAGCCGACGTTAAATAACCCCAATACGTCGTATCAAATCCCTCCAATACGGCATATCGGCCTGATTGCAGAGCCTATATAAAGAAAACCCTACATTTGGTTTTCAATAAGCTTTTAACCACCAAGTATGATTCTCGGACGATTTTAAAAGCCAAGAAGGTCTCGCAAGAGCCTCAATTCAATAGGAAAACTCTTGTAATCATTATACTCCGCTATAAGCGTTCAGTTAGCCTAACGTTTTCTTTACTTTAATCGTCCGTCTATGATACTGTGTATGATTACAATGACTATGGGCTAATACCCATAGGTATTAGCCATGTTTATGATAATTTGATGTATTGATTTGTTTATGTCGATTGTTTTCTCTTTCGTTGCATGTTAATTATGTTTATCACTTCATACCCATTTATTGCTTGATTATGTTTTCATCTATCATTCAACTGAATCTAGGATTACAAATAAAGCGATGTAACTAATCATCATTTAGGCTGTAGACTAGAGTCTAGGATAGATACTTTATACAGTTTATCTATATATCTGGATCAATATGATTACAAATAAAGTCTTGGTTCAACCTTTTGGTTAAGTAAATAGTAGACTAAGGTATCTTAGGATTAAAAATAACATTCTGTTTCCTTTGGGTAGTTCAGTGGATTGTAGACTACCAATATATAGATAACCATTAAACAATAAGTTGGTAAAGCCTCGATGAGCTAGGTTTTAATATTGATACCAATATTGTCACCTAGATAGATTATAATTAGTGGTGTAAGCTTTATGTGGGTTTGGTTAATTGTGACAGGATTAACCGTAATATAAATCTAGAATTTAGGGAGAAGTACCGCCTAGCTTAGGAATGATTTAAACACCTACGAATGTGGTACAATCATTGCACGAATAAACAATTCATACATCTTATTTAATTAAACTTGGTTAATATGTTTTCCTTACATTAGTGCTTGACCGCTTCTTTATCGTTTGTTTATCTGCTTGTGTGTGTTAATTGTCTTATCTAGTTTAGATTAAACCAAAACTCGTACCAGTCTCTCAGGCTAAAAACCCCATTTGCGTTAGTTTTAGTTTAATTAGAATTAATTAGGACTAACATAGATAACTAAAATATTGATAGATTAAGTATTAACGCTCACTCTTAGTGATCGACGCCCTACTTATCAACGAACCTACAATCGATCGGGTACACTGCCCGTGAGTGTTACTTAATAGGTAAAGTCGGCAAAATATAAATAGTAAGACTTGATTATATAATTACCTATACTAAACGACACATCAATGCAGTTCAAACAGGTCAACCGGTTAGAAGATCTGATATATCTTCTGTCTTTCCTAATAAGTATAATGAGTTTATTGTTGATTCCAAAGTTAAGTTTGGATTATAAAAATATGTCAATTATTCTAAGTTAAATTGTGAAAATAAATGTTTTGTCACTAAATTGAATAAAAGTTTTGAACCAAAAAATTATGGGCAAGCTTGTAAGGATAAAAAATAAATAAACAATGAGATGAATGCTTTGTACATAAATTATACATGGGAAATTACTGAGTTACCTAAGGTTAGAAAATCCATAGGTAGCAAATGGGTGTTTAATATTAAGTATAAGTCTAATGGAGAAATTAAAAGATACAAAGCTAGATTTATAGCTAAAGAATTTAATCAAAAAGAAGGCATTGACTTTGATGAAACTTTTTCCCCTGTTGTTAAAATTGTTACACTTAGATGTTTGATTAATCTTGCAGTTCAAAATGGTCAGTCTTTATGTCAACTTGATGTTAATAATGCTTTTTTGTATGAGGACTTGTCTGAAATAGTGTAAATGGATTTGCTTGAGAGATTTTTTAGTCTTGATGATAAAAGAGTTTGTAGGTTAAAAAAAGTCTATTTATGGGTTGAAACAGGCACCCAGACAATGGAATGCCAAGGTAACTCATACTTTAGTTAAAAATGGCTATAAACAAAGCAAAAGTGGTTATTCTCTTTTTACTAAGTCAGAAAATAGAAATTTTGTTGCTTTACTTGTTTATGTTGATGATATAATCATCACTGGAAACAATACAGTTGAGATTGAAAAATTCAAAAAAAATTTGAAAACTAAATTTCAAATAAAAGACTTGGGTAAACTCAAGTACTTCTTAGGGATTGAAGTTCTTAAAACTGAGCAAGGTCTTTGCCTATCTCAAAGAAAATATTGCTTGGATCTTTTAAGTGATTTTGGTTTGTTGGCCTGCAAACCAACTGCTACTCCTTTAGATCAAAATTTTTCTTTATCAATTGAACCAACTGAGTTGGATTCTATTCTTGATAACATTCCTAAATATCAAAAGTTAATTGGGAAATTAATTTACTTAACTCATACAAGGCTTGATATTTCTTATTCAGTGCATTGTTTGAGTCAGTTTATGCATAAACCTCTAAGGTCTCATCTTAAGATTGCCTTAAAAGTATTGAGATACTTAAAAGGCAATCCTGGAAAGGGTACTCATATTGTCAAGCAACCTAATACTTCTCTTGAAGCATTTATAGATGCTGACTGGACTAAATGTCTTGTTACTATAAAATCTGTTATTGGTTATTTAATATCATGGAAAAGCAAAAAACAAAATACTCTCTTAAAGTACTCAGCAGAATTTGAATATAGAGCTATGGCTTTTGTTACTTTAGAAGTTGTTTGGATTCTTAAAATTTTAAAAGATCTGGAATGGGAACATGTTTTACTTGTAAAAAAATTTTGTGACAGTCAAGCTGCAATTAAGATAGCAGCCAATCCTGTCTTTCATGAGAGGAAAAAACATTTAGAAATAGACTTGCATCTTGTGAGACAAAATTTTTTGTCAGGTGTTATTGAAACTCAAAAAATAAGTTCAGCTGTTCAACCGGCTCACATTTTTACAAAAGGGTTTGATAAATTTCAACATGAAAACTTGGTTTCTAAATTGGGAATGATTGATATGTTCTAGGTTAAAGTTAAGGGGGGTGTTAAAAGGTTAACTCTAACCTGTAACAAATATCACAGGGACTAATGTTGTCTCTTTTGTATCTTGTTTTTAGTTATAAAGAAGTGTGAGCTGGAATGTCTAAAGTTGGAAAGGTGGAGGACTAAAGCTGCCAAGCTAGGGAAGTGGTTTTAGCTATAAAAGATGGTTTATATCTCATTCATATATATAACTATGAGCAATCTCTTCTCTCTCTCAAACCCTAAAAATGTCTCTCTATTGTTTTCATTTCGTTTGATCATCTTTATCTTGTTTCATGTTTGTAATAAAACTATTATCAAGTTAGATAATAGGGTTACACCTGATTAGCAGTGGTAATCGCGTGGTTGGTTAATCTTTAATTATTGTAATTATGTACTTGAATTGAGATTCAAGAACCTGTGTTTTGTTTTAATAAGAATTTTTACACATGCTTTAGTGGGAGATGCTCTTTTTGTTGATAAGAATGATGAAGTTGTTAATCTTCCAAAGAAAGTTAAAGTTTGTGACAATCTTGATGCTCATGTACCTAAAGAGCAAGCAAAGGATGAACTTGACGTTGATATTCTAACGAATGGTGTTGGTAATGATACTGATGCTGGTGTACCAGAGATGAAGGTTGGTGTCCGTGGACACGATACAATGAATAAAGATGGTTATGCAAAAAGTCATAAAATTGATGATCACAATGAGTGTGATTCCTAACTTATTATTAATCTTGATTTATCAAATGTCGGTGATGATCATAAGAATGTTGAAGTTTATCATGATCATGATCTCTTAAAGGAAGATGAAGCTATTTATCTAGAGAAAAATGATCAATGTCTTGATAAGCATGTGAAGAGTGAAGAGGACTGCGACATTGCTCATGATCTTCCCTAAGAAAAATGAAGTTTATGTGATGGATATGGAGGACCTTTATCAGCAACATCCGGAATATGATAAAGCTCATGACGGTGATCATGATCTACCTAAGATAGATGACGTTCACCAGTTAATGATGACAGGACAAGATCATAATCATGATCATGATCAACCACATACAAAGTGTGACAAAGTTCATGATCATGCTCCAAAAAGTGATGAAGTGGCTAATGATCTTCTGAAAAATGAAGTGAATAATGTTCCAAAAAATGATGAAGTTCTTGATCATCTTATAAGAATTGATAGAGCTAATGGAGATCATGATGTTTGTGATTTGGAGACAACGAATGATATTTATAAACATGATAGAATCAACAATGAAGTTGATGATGATCTTGCAGTACAGGTTCTAGAAGTGAAGGATCTTGTTAAAAAACTTCATATAAATAATGATGTCGTTGAGAAAGAAGACGTCCGTGATGATCTCTATGTTCATGTACTAGATATAAAACACCATGTTCATCTAAAGAATGAAAATGATCTTCATGAGCATAATGGTGATTGTTTAATGGATGAGATCATAGACGATGATCATGTTGATTATAAGAATGATTCAGCCAAAATGAAAGATTGTGTTCATGGTAAGCTTGTAGAGAATGGTTGTGCGCATGATCATCATACAGATGCAAAGAAAGATGGACACAATGGTGATAACCATTATTTCATCAAAGATGAAGTTGATCATGACAATGATGATTTACATTTACTAGATATTAAAGCTCATGTTCATGATGATGATGATGATCATATTATGATGAACAACATGAAAGAATTGGCCATATTGTGATGCAACTTAGAATGTTATGCCTTGTCAGTTTGTTGGTTTGGTTTATGGTCTTTACATGTTGGATGATCATATTAGTCTAAATTTTTTGGTTAATATATATATAAAATAGAGATTATTATCTCCTTTAAATGTTACAGTAGTTGTTACAAGTAAAAAAACTTGACATGAAAAACATGATCAAAATAAACTAATGCAGGGTCTTAAACTGTTATTGTATAGTAATATTTATTAAAAAACATTATCCTTCACAATTTTGGTATTTCAATTTTATTTGGATATATTTTATAAACAAATACATAATTTATATTTTTAAGAAATACATATTAAAAAGAAACAAATAATTTTTCTCATTTTCAAAAAATTTCTAAAGATTTGTTTAACATGTCCCTCATGTAAATATAAGCTACAATCTATCTAAAAACAACAACACCACAATATATTACCCAACAGACCACCCCTTGATGATAATTCTTATTATTAAAAAGCTATAGATGATTAGTCCTCAAACGAGTGCTAACCGTACATACAAAAGAAAGAGTTGTCCCTAAATGAATGCAACCTAGAAATACAACACAATACAACTACAACACTAATACCAGACTAATACTATCAAGATCAAGATGATCTTGTTACAACTAAACAATATAAATAAAGAGAGTGAGAGAGAGAGAAACTTTTTAGAGAAAGAAAATGTGAATGATATCATAACCCTAGATCTGGGAAAAGGAGAGTTTATATAAGCCTCCAAAGTTCACTTCAACCCTTCAAGAATTGATATGTTGCCAAAATCTGCCAAACATAAAAACAGAACCAAAATATACACAATCGCAACAAAATTAGTCCCTGTAGTTATCAAGCCATAAGAATGAACCATTATAAGACTTTCCATCACCCCCTCTCAAACTTATGGCTTGAACATATTAATCAAACCAAGTTTTTCACAAAAAAATTTGTGTTGAGAAACACTCAACCCCATTGTGAATATATCTGCAATGTTATTTGCATAAGCAACTTTTAATGTTTTAATAACACAAGAAGAAACATTCTCCCTGACCAAATGAAGATCAATCTCAAAATGTTTGGTTTTTTCATGAAAAACAGGATTTGCAACAATCTGAATAGTAGAGTTGCTATCACAATAAAGATGAGCAGGTAACAAGCCATCCATCTCTGAGTCCTTTGAAATTTTAACTACCCAGATAAGTTCATAAGTAGTATATGTTAAACACCCATACTCAGACTCGCTGAAGACCTAAAGATGGTTGCTTGTTTCTTGCTTTTCCATGAAATTAAATTATTTCATAAATACAAGCAAAACCCTAAAACATACTTTCTTACCATTGGACATTTAGCCCAATCAGCAGCATAATAAGCATATAAACTCTTACCTTTACCCATATTAAACTGCACACCAGCTCCTGGTGCATTCTTAAGATATCTAAGAACTCTAAGAGTAGTAGTCTAATAAGAATGAAGAGAAGCATGCATGTGCTGACTTAAGTAATGAACATAATAGGAAATATCATGTCTAGTAATAAACAAATATATAAGCTTGCCAACAATCTTTTGATACTTAGTCATGTTAGATAAAAGTTTATCATTGTCAGACTCAACATGACTAAGGACCACATTTTACTGCGAAGGGGTAGCAGGAGGCTTACAAGCCAACAAACCATACTCGCATAACAATCAAGGCAATACTTTCTTTGAGAAAGACAAAGACCATTTTCATATTCTAAATTGCCAAAAAATACTTAAGTAACTCAAGATCCTTGATCATAGACTTTGAACTTAAAAACTTTATAAACTTATCTATTTCAACCTCATTATTCCCAATAATCACAATGTCATCAACATAAACAAGAATAGCAATTAACAAACCATTCTTACTTTTCACATACAAAGAATAATCATTTTTGCTCTGAACAAAACCATTTTCAATCAAAGTAGTGGTGAATTTTTCATTCCACTGCCTTATAGCCTGTTTTAACCCATACAAAGACTTAATCAATTTGCTTACTTTATTTTCATTTTTATCATAATATTCAGGAGGCAATTCCATATAGAATTCCTCATTTAAATCACCATACAAGAAATCATTATTCACATCAAGCTGATACAAATGCCAGTTGTTTTTTAAAAATAAAGCTATTAAGCACCTAACTATAACCATTTTAACCACATGACTGGATGTTTCCTCATAATCAATGCCCTCTCTCTGATTATAGCCTTTAGCTACAAGCCTGACTTTATACCTATCAACCTCACCAGTTGATTTATACTTAATTTTCTAAATCCATTTACAACCTATAGCCTTTCTACCGGGAAGTAAATCAACCAACTCATAAGTATTATTCTATGTAAAACTTCCATTTCAAGATTCATAGCCTCAATTCACTTAGGATTTTAAGAGTCTTCTAGAAAAAACTTGGGCTTAGAAGACTTATTTAAAGTTGTAGAAAAACACAGATTACTACAAGACAACTTAGAATAACACACATATTTTTCAAGACCATGCTTAACATTACTTCCAACAATAAAGTCATTTAACCTAGAAGGCAAACTTCTTTGCCTACTAAACCTCCTCAACGCTAGTGATGTTTCCAGATCATTAGGACGATCCTCACCATTTAGATTGTTTTGAACATTACCCTGAGAGGTGACATTGTCTCCTATTTGGGTTGCAATAGCAGCAACTTTATCTTCAACTGTGTTAACACAATCATCAGAAGTCAACCAACTATTACCTTTCACAATATAAGTGTCTCCGTCTTCATCATAAGGTCTTTCAGGTCTTTGGATATCAAAAAAAATAAATTGTTTACCTCATATTCATTTGACTCTTTTATATATTAATCATCTTTATCAAAAACATTTGCAGACTCGTTTGAAGATTTCATTTTGAAAAGAAAAATGTTTTCATAAAATTTTACATCTCTAGAATAAAAAACAATTTTACTATCAAGATCAAATAGTTTATAAGCCTTTTTTAAAACCAATTAATACACTTTTTTCAAATACTAAATTTGTCATTATTATTTAAAATAGTGGAGTATCACATACATCAAAAAGACCTGACATGAGAGAGACTTGGATCCTTACCATATACTAAAAAATAAAGGAAACACTAGACAACATTGAGGAGTGTAACATGTTAATCAAATACAAAGCAGTTAAAACACCTTCAAACATAGACAGAGGGACCCCCTTGAAACATAGGACTCATAGAAATATTTAAAACATGTCTATGTTTCCTCTCAGCAATCCCCTGAACCCAAACGTGTCATTGTTTTGGTCGGGCCGACATTTGGATCATTGAATACTTGTATGTAACATTCCGCCAAAATTAACTATTCATTTGGCTCCAAAGCGTACGGAATATATCGTTTTTCTTTTCTCAATGTTTCTTAGTTTTGCTCTTGCAATGATTTTTGGGTGATGATGATTCGCGACTTCAGATTGTTAGGGTTGTGGGGATTGTTGTTGGGATAATTCAGGTTGGGTTTGTTAGTGTTGTTGTTGGAAAATTTGGGTTTATTGAAATTGTTGTTAGTAATTGTTGTTTTGGTGTAAATTGGTTGGCAAACAGGTTAAAGATGGGGAATAATATATGGTATGGCGAGCCGAATGATGGAAATTGGTTGGCGTTTGAGGTGATGGAATTTGCAGAAATTGGTGTGCTTGGATTAGAGAAAGATGAGGAATTCGCTATTTGATTTTGTGGGTCGGCGAACATGGAGTTGATCCATTGTGACCGGGATTCATTTTTATTAGTTTAGAGGTAGAAATAAGAGAAGTATTGTTGAGTTTAGATGTAGAAATAAATGTGAAAGTGTGTGTAAAAATAAAAGGTCAATGAGGTATTTATATGATTTTTAAAAGGTACATAATTTGAAATGTGGGTATTTTGATGCAAAGAAGGGCTAGTTTAACCCCCAACATTCACATTTTTTTCAACCGTTAAATAACGTTCACAAATAAAAAGTAAAAAAGATTACCGATCGCGTGCTGGTTGGGATAGTGCCAGAGCCGATGACGCGATCTGCGGTGTGCGGCTCGTGTTATCTAGTGACGCGAAGGCCACCAACTAGCCAACCGTACTAAGTCCTCTAAACATCCCGTATATATTTTACTCGTTTAACTCATATCCTAATTAACTCAATTTCCTATACAAGCATCCATTAAGTTTAGTTAAACGCTATCTTGCATCAATACTTGTGGTCAACCCATATTTTCTAGGTAAAAAACTTGGTAAATGGTAACCGTATGTATAATCAACTACCTAGCTAGTTAATAAAATCCTTGAAGATTTAAACAACTTTTTATGCATGCATGCATTTAACTTTTACTATACTAGTAGAGTAACTTTTTTTTATGGAAGATGGAAAGGTGTGACATTGCTACATCTTCCTTAATCTAACGGCTACTTATTTACACGCACTATAAAACACAATGGAATTCTAACCACTAGTGTATCAGTGTGTGCTTGAGAGAGAGACAGACATCATGACCACATCAAAAGCAAATGAAAAAAGGATCCATTGTTACAATAGTTCTCAAATGATCTTACTAGTGGGTGAAGGCAATTTCTCGTTTTCTGCATGTTTGGCTCGATCCTTACGTAGTGCTAATAACATTGTTGCTACTTCGTACCATGCTGAAAGTAAGTGTAGCATCCAGCTATTTTGTTCTCTTTATAACCATTACTTGAAGTCTAGAATATCATAATCACATTGCATTAGGGCATTTTGCTGCTAAAAGCTATTTTTTATTTATTTCAAATAGTTCATAGAAAATTATCTCTTTACAAATATTAAACAGTCAACTAATCATAAACTTTTTGGATTGTACTACCTATGATTTAAGATTTACATGTTATTAAGCACTCCACCAGCAAAACTTACCTTGAAGAACTGAAGATGTTAGGCTGCTCGTTGGTTTTTGAAGTCGATGTCAACAATATGCACACTCATCCCATTCTCAAGGAAATGAAGTTCGATGTTATCATATACAACTTCCCACATGCTGGTCATTATGATAATATGCGCGAAAAATACTTGTGGTTAATTGAGTAAGATACATATTTGTTAACCCTATTATTCTTTTCTTTTTTGGTAAAGGGGACCCACCCCGATAAAATATATTAATCCCAAAAATGCCAATAAGTACAATGGAATGTGATTGATTGCCATATTAACCTCGAGTACAAACTCGAACAGCCACTAAATCATATGACATGCCATATTATTCTTACCAATGCATGCTTTTAGATTTACAATATTAAATCTAAATAGACCAATTGCACTTTTGTTATAGTATGCTAATAGCCAAAATTAGGTGATTTGTAAGGTCATGATTAGCAGGTTACAAAATTAGAACTCTTGTATTCATGGGTGTAGAAATCTTTTACCAAAAAAAAAATATAGAGATCTTCCAATAAATTTTGAATATTGTATAGTATTAATGGAGTATGGTAATGAAAATTAAAGAAAACAGTTTTTATATGCTTAATGCCATCTTAATTATAAAGATTAATCTCTAAACAAAACACACACATTTCTGCTTTCATTGCTAATTAGCTAGTACGTATACTTCCCAAGACCACCATCGCAAACAACTATACGACAACCTTCTCCCAATTTACAATTACCGTATATCACCGTCAACCGCAACCTTGCTACCTATTTTATGGTGATCACACTATGCTAGTGTTACATACAAATGTTGAGTTGTTTGAAAAGACCATTATTGAGTTGTTTGAAAAGTTGTGAAAGAAAAATAGACATGAAGGTGATTATTGTGATGCAAGATCAGAATAGATTGTGTGTGCTCTTGATCATCTTTTGGACCCCGAGGCGCATAAGTAAGAGCCACTTATGTTTTGTTTAGTTGTATTAAACTTTCTCATAACTATATTTTGTATTCATAACTATAGCTACTACCTTGATGTTTATCCATTTTGAAAAGCTTGTTTATTTAGTATTTACAGGTTTGCTAGAAAAAATTAATGCACAAATAGCAATTTTTTGTCGAAAATTAATGTAGCAACTGTTGGAATATGTCCATCGTATATAATATATGTCTGAATTATTTATTCGAGCCTAAGGGGACGCACACGTTAATACGTAAACAATGTTTAATTAGTGTTTTTA
>BQNB010013186.1:0-41995 GCA_026074375.1 Tanacetum coccineum | reverse complement strand
GCCATTTTTAGTCTGTTTTGGGCTTAATTGGGTCATTTTAGGTATAAACAGATATGTGTATTTTACACTTATCAACTTCTGTCATCCATAGCTTCTTTGACAATTATCCCTAAACACCCTTTAAAGTGTAAACTATCAAGTACTTATATATAAGCTCACCTAAACTTAAACAGCCCATTAAAACTGCCAATTCTTTGGAATTGCGTATTTACTTAGATTAAGTAAACGATCACTTTTAATCAAACACTCAAAATTAGTTAATAATCCTAAACACCCCCTAAATAAGCACTATGCATCATCTAATTATCTAAACCATTACAATGTTAAAACAAAATGAAACCTAAAAAACACAAACAAAGATAGATCTTTAGAGTTGAACCGAAAAACACTTGACATGCATTTATCATCACTAATTTTTTTTATGTTAACTAATAACCTGATCCTTAACACCAATTCTGATCATAGCAGATAGACTTGATGCAAAGTATAGAATTACCCGCTATATCTAATTTCTGCGTATATCTAATTTCTATGTAACCGATTATCATCTCAAAGTTAATGGACACACACATTATCATCTCTAAACTGAACACACACATTTCTTCCTCTCTAAACTGAACACACATCGCAAAAATATATCTGCGATGATAAACTGTCCATTTAAAGTTAATGGACACACACAATGAACAGTTTATACCTAAAAGGTAAACAAAATAACTGTTATCCCATGTATTTAATCCATTACACAACACTAATCTTTACCAAATTGCTAGAAAATAAGATAGAATCTTAGAGAGAGAAATAAAGAAAGAAAATTAGATTGAAGAGAGAAGTGGTGAGTTACAAGTTATGGGAAAAGTAACTAACACCCTTCACCAAGTGTGGTGAAGGGGTATTTATACCCAAGGCACTTGGGCTTTCTAAAATGGGCCGGGCTTGGCATAACTTGGGCTTTGAGCCCGAAACACAGACAATATTAGATTACAATCCAAGCCCGTTGAACCCGACTAGCCTATTACAATACAAGACCTAGTTTGACTTTCTAAGACCGATAACATTCTTGTTTGACTTAATATAATTAAGGCTAACAATCTCCCCCAATGTTGAGGTCTCTTTCTTCAAACTTCTCTGTATCACATCACCGATGAATTAAGATATGACGTTTAATGTTTATGCTTTGCCTTGTTATGGTCTTGTCTTGTTTGTAACGGCTTTGTTCATTCATGCTTTGTGATCTTGATTTTTGAGCCTTTATCTTTTGACTTTAAATTCTTGAGATCGTTATCTTACATCATCTCCTTGACTTGAATCATCTTGATTTGACTTCCTTGATCAACTTGTGCTCTTGACCAACATGCTCATACTTGTTACATTCTTATTTGACATATGTGCTTATAATCAACTATCTTGACGTTGAATGATTGACTTTGAAAGCTTGAGTAAAAAGCATGTGGTTTATGAATCTGACTTCGCTGGAATGAGGCTTGCATACACGTCGTCTAAACATGGAATTAAGGTCAGTTAGCAATAAAAGATGAATATGGCTTTGTCATTCATCTTGACTTTGGTTGCATTAACCTCCGGTTTCCCGTTTTATAGTATAGATACTATACCTGTGTTCAGGTAGATCAAAGAATCTCACTTGACAAGGGGTTCCAGCTCAAAGCGTAGGATCTTTAACACGATGTATTAGAAATCACCATGCTTGCTAGTTCTCATTTACCGAGCGTCTTCAAAGCAGACAACACGGTAAGAGTGAATCAGATAGTTACTATCTTTTGATTAAGTCGTCAATTCATTTACTGGACCAAAATATAAACCAGTTTTCACAAGCTTGATTCATAGTAGAATCTTGCAAGTTCACTACCAAGAGCTTGTTTGACGTTGCTCAAGCAGGATTTTCCATCTTCTCTGTGAATACTTAGTTTCACTCAGATTTTAATGTTATGGCAAGGATCTCAAGGGATAAATGCGTTGGACTCTTTGTTTACACACCTGTGAACTTTAGGGTGGGTTCAAAAACGTGTATTTTGAACTTTGTGTTCCTTATGAGTTTAAAATTGATCTCTTCATTGGGGGCTTAGACTCGATTTGTGCACTTTTGTTTTGGTATCGGAGGCTGGTGCAGACTTGCCACCTATTCAATATCAGGAGATCTCGGAGTGAGATGTAAATAGTTAAACGTGTGTATCTCCGTGACAAATAAGACAAGTTTCTTTTGAGAGAAACTCGAATGGCTGGGGAAGGGTTTGCATGTGCATTCACTGGGTCCATGACGACCCTTTCTTCATATCAACAATCATCATTGTGATTTTGATAGATTATAGTATTTGACCGGTTCTGTAAGGTGTAAGGAGGGCTTCTTTCTTTTCACCCTTTATCCATACATTTCTTTTTAATTCTTCAACCCCTTCAATGCTTACCAAGACGTCATTACTAACACCTTGTTGTGATTGTTCCAGTGTTAGCTCAATCTTAGTCGGCATTATTACCATAGACATTCATTCTTCAATCATACTAAGGACTGTTATTTCTAACTATGAGGTCCTTGGGTAGATCCCATCCGGTTCTGGTTTGGATCGTAGCGACTTATTCCTAACCTATACCACCTTATGACTTCAGAATCGTTGTGATATTTAATAGGTTGTGAGTATGAGTTCAAACAATAAACATTTTCTTGACACACTTGTTATTTTCAAATACTCCCCCTACACATGTGCTCCGAGATTCGAAATTGTTTAGCACATGAAGGAAAGAGTTGCACTTAGAGTCTTAAAGATCACATTCGTCTATAACATATTTTAATCACATTTTCTCCCTCTTTTTTTAAAATAATATAATCACTAGTATTTGAAATACCAATTGATTAAAATTTGACATGAAAAATTCCATGGGGAGAAAATTTTACCACGACCAAATATAGCATGAATTCAGAATTCGATTAGCTCCCCCTTCACCAGTATGTGTGGGATTACCACTATTATTAAAGCTTGAAATTGGAATGAAAAATTGATATGGACACAAAAAATGTGAAGAGGGTTGTGAGAATGCCTTAGTGAAACGCAATGTAAGTTTAATAATTGACATTATAAAGTTTCCTCATTTTAATTTCCACAAAATGTGTTTGGATACTTAAAATTGACTTTGTCGAGTGTATCCAACACATTAAAAGGCTTTGTTTTTAAAAGCTCCCCCTCAGAAATTGATTCACATAAAATGACATTTACGTACTACAATTCTTTGAAAATTATTCGAGGAAGGGAGTGTTGAAAACACACAATTTAACATATACCACTTTTATGGAAAAATACCACAAATTATATTGTAGACAATTTTGACATTGAAAGTTCTTTTTGAAAAATTATGTTCAACGATTTTAAAAACATTATAGAAGACTTCTCTTCTATTTTAGAGTAAGCGCACTGAAGCGTACACTTCCCTATAACATTCGGGACCGAGTTATGCACTTGAAATGTCACAT
Source organism: Tanacetum coccineum (assembly GCA_026074375.1). Taxonomy (NCBI): domain Eukaryota; kingdom Viridiplantae; phylum Streptophyta; class Magnoliopsida; order Asterales; family Asteraceae; genus Tanacetum; species Tanacetum coccineum. The sequence goes on along the minus strand of BQNB010013186.1, from coordinate 38,514 downwards.
AAGTCTACGAAGAAACTTGGGAAATGACTTGTTTTGAAGTATTTGAAAACTCTTGCTCGAACTTCATTTACACGCCCGTGTCGATGTTAATCAATTTTCTAGGTACGTAAATGTTATCGATTCCAAGAGACATGTCGAGAAGATTCTTTTTGGTATTTTTGAAATTTTTTCATCGATTTTGTTATTTTGTTTTTCCTTGGTTTTATATTTTTCTTTTTTTTTTTTTTTTTTTGGTGTTATATTTTTGTACTTTTCTTTTTCAAGAATATTTGTTATAAATAAAAAACAAGATGAAATAAAAATATTAACAAATTGATGTTTGATGGATCAAGCTGAAGATTCATTTGCCAGGAAACCTCAGTGATCTGGGATGTCAAACATCTCATACGAGTAGTCGCTTCTGACAAGATACTTAAACCTATTCTTCGATAAAAGCTTTTGATTAAACAAGTAAGCTATCTGGTATTCTGTTCCTCTTTTTACGACAAAGAATAATTCAAAATACCCTTTTCAACTTGTTCCTTTATGAAGTGATATCTGACAATCGATGTGCTTGGTATAAATTTACAATAGATTCACCGGGGGGGGGAAATGCTGGGACTGGATTGCAGAGATGGCATGTGACTTTGAGTAACAGTTACATAGGTATTTATTCACAAGTGGAAAGCCTTAATCTGTTGAGTGATTTTCATCTTAGAACTTGTGCGCAGCACGCAGATAAAGAACAATACTCGGCTTGCTGCTGTTGACATTGAGGTGCAGGTCCTTGCTTTTTATGGATGACCACGCTGATAACTTATCAACAACTAGAAATTTATATGCCCACCAGATGTACTCTACGTGGATCGAGGACAGCTCGCATGATACGAATCTGAAAAAGCAGTTAGTTCGAAAACCGTGTCCTCGGATCCAGAAGACCCATGTTTAAATGGTAGTCTTTAGAGTACCGAAAGATCCTGTTTAACCGCAGTGAGATGTTTCTCAGGCGGTTTCGTTCGATAGCTGAAGGCACAATAACATTTGCATGTACCATATCTCGTCTACGTGCTGTTAGGTACATGGTGCTCGACCATACTACGATATTTAGTTTATTGCGTCGACTGGAGTACCACTCAAGTCAGCATCAAGGTTCTTGTAGCAATTGGTATAGTTTACCAATGCTATCACATGAGGTCATACCATGCTTTTAAGTATCTCTTGTGCATACTTAGCTTGGTTTATAAAGATACCACGAGGGGATTGGTGGATTTTGAATTCCCTAAAAAAGAATTTCAGCTCCCCCAATCATAGACAATATCAAACTTTGCTTTGTGCATTAGTTTTCAAATCATTTTGATAAGTTTTGGGTTCGTTATAGAACCAAAATTGTGTCATCAACGTAAATTTGCACAAGCATTATGTCGTCCCTATGTTTAGTTATGAACAGAGTTGGATCAATTAGAACCTTTTGAGAACTCCTTCGTTGATACCGGAAGTTGGAGAAGTTTCATCATACCACGGCTCTTGGTGCTTGTTTGAGTCCATATAAAAGTTTCTTTAGACGGTATAAACTTGTCAGGATATATGGTGTCAACAAATCCATCTGGTTGATTTACGTACACTTCTTCCTTCAGAGGTCCGTTAAGAAATGCTTGGTTTTAACGTCCATTTGGATACAGTAAATGATTTATGTGCCAGCTTACGCATGAAACAATCGTACAGCTTCCAACCTAGCAACTGGTGCAAATGACTCTTCAAAATCAATTCCTTCCTTTTGAGCATATCCCTTAGCCACAAGACGAGCTTTGTTGCGAATTACAGTATTTTCTTCATCACGTTTGTTTTTCCAGATCCACTTCATGTTAATGACATTTTTTGCAATGTGGTGTGTCGACTAACTTCACCCATACATCATCGTCGATCAAACTGATGATGTTTATCTCCTGCATTTGATTCAATCATGCAGATTCAGCCATGGTTCTTTGGATGTTCTTTGGTTCGGTTCGACTCACGGTGGAGTGCGAACATACAAATTCCGCCATCTGTATCAAGATTGACGTCTTGTTTCTAACTGATTGAGAAGGATTTCCTATTGACTTGTTCTAATGGATGATCTTTTGTCCACGTTGTGCGAAGGATGGTGTTGATAGAAAGTATGCATGTTTGACGAGATAACATGAGAGACGATGTCTCCCCTTGATCTTGTATCGGTGTACTGAAGATGTTGATAAATTCATCTTCGTAAATTGTGCATTTTCTGTATTGGTTTCTGCTTGATTAATGTTCTCAGGTGCAGTGACCAGTGGTACTTGAGTTTGGAGTTTGATGTGTTGGAATGAATGTTTTCAATGGAAGTGGATCTGCAAACATCGGTTGTTGTGAGTGTGAGTTGTGTTATGTTGTTGACGTTTATCAGGATTTTCAGCAGCAAGTACAGCGAAGACTTGGACACAACAGGAGAATTGCCATTGAGTAAATCACTGTAACATCGGACTATATTGCCAATTCCAGATCATTTGCGTTTGTTACTGTCTCAGCAACTTGAGGGAAACATTTTCTTGACTTTGTGGGACCGGGACTTAAATGTTCTTGTTCAGTACCGTTGTTGAACATTGTGGCCGGGGTCAGAACTGAAGTGATCTGACGCCATTATTTGTATTCATTATCTGTGATATTCACTTTGACAATGGTTTCTGAGATATCATCACTTTTCAGCGAACCATACTCAGAAGATTTTCCTTGTTGAATTAATAAGGTACCTGCACTTAAATAAGACTTTGTTCCTTCTAACTTGATTGATTTTACCTGAAACTTACTTCCTGGAGTTTGTTTGCATTCACAGAATATGAGGGGATATCTACATTTGAACCACGAGGGGTTCACTGTCAAACCTTGCTTGTGCAAGAGTCGAATAACTTTCTGTAGGAATCACCTAAGACCAACAAATTTGAAAATTACCCGTGGGTTTCCACCTAAGATCAGATCTATGAGATGTTTTCTCAAACACAGCGGAAGTCTTATTAGGAGAAAAAAATATGTCCTATAAAGATCTGTGCTACTAGGTTTTGAGAGTATGACTCTTTTGATCTACGGGTTTGTTACTGTTTGTGGTCTTATTGGATTGAATCTTAGCATTTGCGATTTACTTCCTTCAGGAGTTTTGTTTATACATGCCTCATGATTTGCATTAAAGTCACCCACTCTATTGACATGTAGAACAAGCAAAGTTTTTGGAATCTAAAAAGGAACTAGAACTCTTAGAGTGATCTGCTTTGGGCACAGCCGTTATCGTAACGCGACTACTCTTAGATACAGGCAAACTCCTAGATGTTTGATTGTTGCTCCTAGGGTTTGGTTTCCTATCATCAGTAGTGGTTTGAATTCTCGCAGAAGTAGGCACACTAGTTGTTGAGTTCCTATCTCTTTCTTGTATCTTTTTCTTAGCTACATCTAGATAGTGATTATGAACCATGTCATTTGAACTAAATCTTGGCATGTTCTTAGAACTATTCCTAGATGAGCTAGATGCAATCATGTGATCAGGTTTTGCAAAGGTGGATTCTGTTTTCTTAGGCAAATAATGTTGAGTGACTGGTTTTGACAAATTCTTGTTCACATCAACTTGGGAGGCAAACCGTTGTTTTGACATTTGAGCCCTTGCAGATTTAAACGCATTAGGTTGTCTAACAACTGATTGGTTTCTTAGTGATGGTAACACCGGTTTCCCCAAGACTGATGTTTTATCAAACTTAGTATCTACACTATTTCCTTTTAACTTCCTTAAGTCATTTTTTAAAGCAGCAATTGCAAAAACCTTTTCCTGAATCTGAGCTTTTAATCAGCATTATTAGCAAGCAAAGATGTTGTCTGTTCTGTTAGTCTTTAGATCTCGTGATTTTAATAGAATCATTCAAATCTTGTAATGCTGTTTTCAAAGTCTCATTTTCCTTAAGTAATGTAGCCACACTATGTTTCAATTCGATGTTTATTGTTTTAAAAGTACATCTAATTCCTTTTCAATTTTGGCTTTATTACTTGTTTCATTCAAAATTTGACCATTGTTGCCCTATGATTTTAAAGATTGATTTTGTTTGATTTTTAAGTTTCGAGGAGCAATGCATTGTGCTTCCATTCTTGAAAAATCCTTTTTGAAATTTGGGCAACTGTCTCTTTTGGCAAAATATTTCTGACTAGACTTCGAGTGATTGTTTTGAGTATTCAGTTGTCTGGTTATCAGGTGATGAATCAAGCATGGGACTTTTAACTTGACATTTTTCAGGATACTGGTCAACCCTTCCTTCAACAATGATTTCAGGGTTGCCTATGTATGTATTTGTCCTTTAGCAAAGATAATTGAATTCAGCAGTCATTGTAATCAGCCATTGGGCTCTTCGTCATTAAATGGGTCTGATATCTGCATCATCAGCATCTGTATCATTCCCTGATCTGCTGCTATCATCTTGCACTGTTGAGTCTGTCCTATTGCTTTCTGTGTCAACCAAATCAGCATCAAGCTTTTACCGTAAAAATCTTACTCTTCTTCGTCTTGCAATCTGTCTTTTTATTCACCTTTCCTTTCATACTGTCTTTGATGAGTGTTCTCCATTCAGCAACTGACTTCTTACAATTACCCAGTGTCTGGAGTAGTGTATCTCTGAAGTGTTGAACTCGAGTCAAGTGTATTCTACAAAGTACGTGTCTGTCATTTGACTGTCATAACTCCAATGTAAAACTTTGAATTGATGAAATTCTGGGAATCTGGGTTGTTTTTTCACCCAAAAGGCTGCCATGGATCCAATTTCTTGAAATTCTTCTTTGTCAAGTTGCGTTTGTAGTTGATCTACGTTAAGGAGCATTGTACTTGTGAAAGTATCAACATCTTGACCAAAGATTGACATGAATTCCCGTCTAAATCCATGTTCGACGTGAGTGCCTTTTAAGTCATCTTTTTGAAAAGGAAACTTGAAGGTGTGAATGAAGAGATCGAAAAATATGCATGCATCTTTCTTTTGCCTTTTGACATCTTGTTTTTGATGGGCATGCACATCTTTTGTTCTGGAATTCAAGCGGATTACTGTTACTAACTTTGATGGATGCAGTCTCTGAATTACTGTCTTCTTTCTCAGGAACAAGTGTTTTGTATGTAATCTAATCAACTTTAAAGAATCAACATTCAATGCTGAATTGGTTGCGTTAGTTCTTCCTGTGTTTGCAATTCAACTTCTTTTGTTTCAAACAATTGGGGAGTTTGTTGTTGATGAAGAATTAACGCAAGCATGTATTTCACAGAGGAATCCATGTTAAAGATCATTGCATCGTAAAATGATGAGCTTCAGATCTTGTTAATTCTGCATTACGCGCTTTTATTCTGAATTGAAAGCATTTTTCAAACGTTGTCTGAGATCAGTCAAAGAGTTGCGCAATCAGTCCTAGAAAGTTAATATCTTTAGTAAGATGTTGTTTAAGTAAACCAAGTCTTGAGAAAACGTTTCTCTTGAAGATAGGCATTCGTGCCACTAATTCTTGTAAAGTTTCTTTTTGTGAGAGATATCTTAAAATAGAGGACTTGATTTCTTTAAGACTGTGCATACATCTACTTCTTGAAAGTTTGTGTCTTCTCTTGAATGTTAGAATTTTTGAACTCGAAAGGGAAAATGTGGACATTATGAAGAATACTTGATGTTTGAGTTTTGCAAATTTGGTATTGAATTTGACATTAGAATGATGTTGTTGTAAATGGATATCGGATCTTAAGTTTATGAAGTGATTGATTGTGGTTTTTCAAATGAATTTAACGTTTAGGCGGATTTTACAAATCTATGATTAGAACCATAAAAATTTAACGGGATTTACAAAATCAAGAGAAAACCGTGAATGAATTTAATTCGGTATCAGCGTGCAACGGATTTATATCTAAAAAACAGATAATTTTTCTGGCGTAGGGTTACAGCTGTTATTTTCAATAGGCTCACACAGAGCTGAAAGGGCCTTAAAAAATACAGATGGGCCGTGAGCTAGAACAAAAACAAGTCTAACACAAATTCCAAAAATATGAAAAATGTCAATAAATCATGGTAAACGAGCTTTTTGGCCTTTGAAAAATCCTTAACCAGCTAAAGGTTGGTTACAGCGTGATCCGTCTCGTTTTTCTCTTCGATTTGAGAGGTCACGGGCCTGAAACGGACTTACGGATCAAATGTTACGCAGAGTAAGTTTTACTGAAACCCTTTTCTTCACACAAAAAGCACAAGTGACCACCCAAAACGCAATGACACCAAAACGCAGTGACTTTGGTCAAAACGCAATGAATCTTGGTCAAAACGCAATGAAATTTGGTCAAAACGCAATGAAATTTGGTCAAAACGCTAGCCAAACACCCCTTTTAAGATCTTAAAACAGAAATTTAGCTTATAAAAACTTCTTAAAAGCTATAAAACCTTAAGACCAGATAAGCATTAACTAAATTTAACATGATTAAACATATTTGAACCAGATACAAGCACTAGAAATGAGCTAAACCAAATAAGCAATTAAAAGCACAAAATGGACAAATTTATAGAATTCTCAAACAAATCACTATTAAGCAAAAGACTTAAGCATGAAAAACATTCAAATAGATATAATGAGCAATATTAAGCATAAATAAGCACACAATAAGCAGAATTAAGCAGTTAATAAAAAAATGAAAACTTACAATAGTCCTTAGCTTCTGGGACCCAAATCAATTCTACTAACCTATAGCTTATCCAATAAGCACTAAACCCATATGAGCCATCCAATATTGCTCTTTTTCACCAAATAAGCTCATACCCAGTTTCTTACTTAATGAAACAGTGAACTCACAAAATCTTGTTGGAAAACCTTAAATGAGTATAAAGGGTTGTATAAGCTTATAAGAGCTTATAGAAATGACTTGTGAACATTAATAAGCTTAAATGTATAAAGAGCTTTAAAGAAAAGACAGATTTTCATAAACATAAAAACTTAACTTTTCATTAACTTAAAAAGATTACAAGGTTCTTGAAATTTAAAAGACAATATGAAAAGACAAATAAGCTGTAAAAGAAATTTAAAAGCAAATTACACTACTCTTAAATTACATTTTTTTTCAAAGTGAAAATTAAGCTTCTATATATAGTCGAATTCAAGCAGGCACATGTGCTTGTTGTGTTACTTCTGTGAGGAGTCTCAAAGTCTCATCCAAGCCCTTCAAAATTCTTTGGCTCCAAGCAAGGTAATCTGAGCCATTGATTTGTTGTCCTTGTTCATCAACGAATGAGAGATGAGGGGATTGCCAACATGGTTTGGAGTTTTGTGAAGTGGGGTTTTGTTGTGGGGTTTGTTTGATGGAGCAGGGGTCGAGGGATAGTGATGGGTGAATAGTAGGATTAGCAGGAAAAGGGTGTGGGGCACTGTTTGGTTTAATTTTGTGACGGGGTTAGGGAAAAAAGGACTAAGGGTGTTAAGGGTTAAGGGATGTAGGGGCTAACTTTGTTAGTCCTTAAGGACTAGCAGTGTTAGTCCCTAAGGACTAACTGTGTAAAAGGTTTAGGGTGTATGGTTAAAGGTTAACGAGGTTAAGGTTTAGTAGGTTTGGGCTTATAGTTTGGGTCATATGGTTTTGGATTTGGGCTTTTTATAAAGGCTAAAAGGCTTATGGCTTATGATTGATGATTAATGGGCTGACCCGGCCCATTAACTTGGGTGCGGGTTGGCCCATTTAAGATAAACACGTCTTTGACTTTGATGTTTCACGCTCTTTCCAATCACGTGCTCTGTTTTGTCGGTTTTGGCTTCATTTTTGTCCTTTAGTGAATATCCGTTACCTGCACCGTACACAAAGCAAAACAAGCATATATTTGGCATTTTATGTCCGTTTTTGGTCATTTGGGGTCATTTTATTAGATAAAAGGTATGCGTAATTTAGCACATACCAACCTTGCTATCACCGAGAAATATAATCATACGGGCACCTGCCGCCGCAACGCGCTAATACCCGACTAGCCTTAAGTAATAAGAGTAACTCTTAATCCACCAATCTTTAAGTCATATCCTTAAAGTAAACCTTACAACTAGAAAACAAACAGACTCGTAAAGGGTATGCGTTTAGTTGCAAAAAGATTTTCTTATTTTCTATCGTTAGTTTCTTTGAGAACGTAGGAACTCTTCTTTCCTCAAGGAAACCTTTAGACTTGGAGAACTTTTAATTTCAATTTCTCCTAAATCCAGTTATAAATAGTAGAAAGCAGGTTTTCTGTTTTTAGTGAAGAAATTTCAAAAAATACTCATTTTGAACACATTTTCTGTTTTCTTTATATTTTTAAGAAACTTTTTTGAAAAACTTCTTATATTCCAACATGTAAACACACCTTTTAGATTCCCAAAATAATACATTACCTTCTAGTAAATAAAAGTGTCAAAGGTTTTTTTATTGTTTTTTAAATCATGACACTTGAACCGGTTTTCATTTTAAGTTGTAACAACCAACATAAACATTTTATTCGCACGTATTATCAATGTACCCACCCTTATCGTTTATAATAAAATGACTAGCAGGGTATTTGTGCGTTGCGGCGGTGGGTACCCTGTGATGATTAATCAGAGAAATAAAAAGAATTTAATCCCGGTGAGGCTTGGTTCACCCGTTTTTATTGGTTTCGACGGGTTCACTCCGGTTCATCTTCGGACGGATTTTATTGGCTAGCCGAACCGATGGTGACTCCGGTTCCCGGTTGAACCCATTGGTCTAATCTGGTTTTCAAACTATATGTGTTTGAAGGTTTATTTGATTCCTTGATTATCTCTTAGAAATCATACAATATATATAGGATACAAGGGAAAAGCTTGAGCCCAAGATAAGGTCTACAACTAATTTACAGCTAATCATAATAATGATAATATAATCATACCAAGAATAGGATACGCCTATTAAAGACATACTAAATATATGTACACGCTAATACGCCAACGCAGTTTGAGCAGGAGGTGGACGGATGCTCAAGCTGGAGCAAAAATCTTCAAACAAAGCCGAGGGAAGACCTTTGGTGAAGATATCAACATACTAAAAACGAGATGAAACATGAAGAACCCGAAGCGATGGAACAAACTATTATTATGATTCGGAGCCTGTAAATTAGTTGTAGGCCTTATCTTGGGCTCAAGCTTTTCCCTTGTATCCTATATATATATTGTATGATTTGTAAGAGATAATCAAGGAATCAAATAAACCTTCAAACAATATGCACCATCATTTTAGGGAGACATCATATGTACGCTTTTATAGATATATGCTTTTAATTGTTGTACGATGTGAATATATGATTGTATTTTTAAGTAATGAGTTGTATTAATAATTTATTAATTACGTATTAATTATTTTTATTTTCAAATATATATGTAATGAGTGTTAGAGCATCAGGTGTCATGGCATGGCTTTGCCATGTCATTTGGGCTCCAACAATGCCACATCATTTCAATACAACATCTCAAAATACCTCTCCCTCATAACATACCAACTCATGCCATTTGAGCCCTACCACCCATAATTTTTTCCCCATTTTTCTAAACAAACTAAATTTATTTCATTAAAATAAAAATAAAAATTATAATACGAAATAAAAAAACATACAGAATTTAAAAACCAACACGAAAATAAAAAAATACATCAGATTATGAATAAATTAATTGTTTTGTAGATGTTTCTGCCAAACATGCTCAATCAGATTTCGTTGAAGCCTTGCATGTGTTTGTTTATCACGAAGTTCTTTTGCTTTCTTCTGTTGCACTTCGCATCTCTCCATCCATGTTCGTGCCATATTTGGTTGCGGACAAATAAAATGTCGCCAACTTCGGATATCGAAAACTTTTGATTTTTCAAAATTCAATGTTTTGCAATATGAATACACGTTGTACATGGGGTTTTCTTTGTAGCGTGTTTGACAGTTTTAAGAAGCGCCACGCGCGCGCGCGAAGCTAATATATGCCAAACGACCTTGGAGGGTCACCAAAAGCTCTTTCAACGTCTTTCGAGCACTTTCTTGTCTACGTTTAAATAAGGTATTTTTCTCGTCTCGTGCAACCATAAATGATTTGACAAAAGGTAAACATTGTGGGTATCGGCTAGGTAGTAACCTTTTTCAAATGTAACTCCGTTTACTTCATACGGGACCACTGAGGCGATGTCATCAAGAAGGTTGTCGAATTACGAAGAATGATTCAAAACTGTAAGATCGTTATTCGCACCCGCTTGATCGCATTACGAGTGCGGCGTGAACTTTCACCTTGCAACTGCTAAACTTGATTAATAACTTGCATAACCAGCTCGATGTCATGAATATCATCGAGATCGGACGTATCCGAATAGCTTGAAGAATCACTCATTTTTTTGCTAAAGTGTTTTGGTAAAGAAGAGTGTTTGTGAAAAATTTGGTTGAAATGGGGTGATATTTATATGGATTTAATATTTTTTTTTTAAATATAGCCTTTCGCAACGGTTATGTTCTCCTTTACTACCTTCTCTCTTTTAGTCGAGCAGGTAACGAAATCCCAAACGACGAGCTATTGTGGTGTCGCGGTGAGCAAACGGCTTCGCCGTTTGGCTTCCACGTCGGATACGGCGAGCTCCACCGCCACCACACACCCATTGCTCTTATAACAGGAGTATTAATTATGGATTAATTATCAAGTTCTAATTATTTTTATGGCTTGTACACCGTGCATAAATGATTGTAAGTTGAAAATTCAAGCTTTTTAAAAATAGAAGACAAACATGTTTTTTTTAACGACGAATTTTATTAAAACCACTAGAAAGGAGCTAGAAATTACAAAGAAACAAGATAAGGATTTTTGAGCCAATCAATCCAACTAAATGAAGCTTTACATCTATAACGACACCAATAAAAAGACCTAGACACTACATCTTCAAAAATCATCGCCATTGATGGGTTCTTCGAACCAAAAAACCTCTTATTACGAAAAGACCATACGTGCCACCACATTACGTAGAAAACTCCTTCGAGAGGCTGCTTATGCTTAATGGGTAATCGAAGATTCACAATCCAAGTTAACAAATCTTCATAAGAGGATATTTTCATGTAGCTAACATCCCACCAACTAGATATCTTACGGGAAATCTCACGGGAAATCTCACTAGCGATATGACAAGTAAAAAATAGATGGCTGGTCGATTCCACCCCATTATCGCATATTAGGGACGTATGATTCCATTTATCCAATACCTCGACCGTGAAATGTTGCTGTCTCGTCGGTAAGAATCGAGCCCGTTACTTTTCCATGCTCAAGCACATTAACCTTAATAGGAATAGATTTAATCCAACGGGTCTTGGTGGCCACATTCGGAAGCATTTTATCATCAATCAACTTTATAACTGAAGCAACAGTGAAGTCTCCGGAACTCTCCAAAGACCAAATCCGCCTAGCTCTCATAGGAACAAGGGAGACGTCATGAACCTGATCCATCAAATCTTTATATTGTTCTTGTTCACAGCCACCTAGGTAACACCGTTGAAAAGAAGTCTCCAAAATGGACATGCGCCCAGCTTAGTATGCAAAATTCTCAACCTTACAAGTTCTCTAGCGCGTATTCGCGGATATAATTCTTTAAATGCAGTTATCCATGCCAAAACATCCTTCTAAAAAGCATATTCTCCCCATTGCCCACTTAATTCTAATACTATTATAAATTTAATATATTGTTCTTCAACACATCCATCTCATGCATTATATCGAGCCAAATAGATGGGAAGCCTGATTTCACGTTCTTTCCCACTTTCCCATCTTCCCCATGAATCGCTTTAATAACCCTCGTCCATAATGATGTGTTTTGAGTAAAGAACCGCCACACCCATTTAAACACAAGGCCTCTATTCAACCCGCATTATAAACTTTGAAAAAACTAAAGGACCCCCTTTTATTTAGACGAACCGTTTTTTCCATTTCATCCAAGACGTCTTTTTTACTATTGAGATCATGGCCATTAAAAAAATGGCCGCGAATAGACTCCAACCTATGTAACACACTCATTGGAACTTTAAAAATAGACATATGATAGATAGGCATCGATCCTAAGACCGATTTTAGAAGAGTTAACCTTCCTCCAATTGACAGCGTCTTCATTTTCCACTTTGAGAGTCGGGCAATCACACGGTCAACAACCTCATTCCAAGATTGAACACGAGACATTAGCCCGCCCACTTTCGACCCTAAATATGAGAATGGGGGTTTAAGAATAAGACAACCAATCTTGGAATCTGCTAATAAGTAGTATACATATAAATAATTTATTGGCGCTTTATCACTACAAATAGAAAAAACTTGCTGCCTAACGAGTGAAAAAAGCATCGGCTGAAATGGATGACAAGTTACATCAATTAAATCCTAAACTGGATTGTATATAGTTAATCAACTTAAAAGAGAAACGAAAAGTTGAAGATAAAGTAAAAATCAACATCTTTCTACGTCTGTGTATATCAACAAGGAAAACAATGTTTAAAGACACCAAAGAAAATAAAATTAGAATTGTATGTCTTAACGGTATATAATGCAAAAATGTTTTTCTTTAATATTTTAAAAACTTAAAAAAAGTAATGTTTAAACCTTAAAATATCTTTTTAAAACCTAATTTTCAATCTTTTGTTTACTTTCTCACATAAATATGTTTCTGAAAAAAGTTGCCTTAAAAATAGCTTTTATTTCTAAAATTAATATTATTTGCGAAAATACCTAACTTTCAGCATTTTTTTAACCTCATTCCAATCTCAATTCCGTTCTCAATCTCGATCCATATTTAAATACCTAATATATGAAAATGGAACTGGTATTATATTGTTATCCTCTCGGATGATGATGAAGACCTGCAACGTTAACTCCTAAACATTACAAGCAACACTTGATTACAATATCTCATTTCTATTTCTAATAATAGTAAAGACAACTAAATAGTTATCCTAAAATTTTAATCAAATTTTTTTAATGCTAGCCCATTTAGCCCATTCGCCTGTTAACACGGCCCAAACATAACCACCAAACATAACCAGCCCAAAACAAGCAAAAAAAAACCCAACCCAAAATAGAATCTCGAACTATGGATTAAATTACGAAAACTACCCTCACTTTTACGCTATTTACAAATTCGGCTCGATAAACTTGACCCGCCGCAGCGAAGCGTGGATCTTCAATAATTGTTTATAACTATTTGCCACTATAATTAATTTAAAAAAAAGTATAAATGGTGTAATTTGGTTTATATGTGTCAACTCAAAAACCGAACCGGATTCAAATTCGGTTTTCGATTCAATTCGGTTTAAAAAAAAAACTGAACTAATCGAACCGAGTAAACCGAACAACCTAATAATGGAACCGATGAGGCGATGAACACCTCTAGAGTCAGGTGACACAGTTTGTATGGGCTAATGATGGGCCGAAAAGCCCAAACTCTGACAGCAATAGTACCGCACCACTCTGAATCAAATCAATCATCACACTCTTTCCCGCCAATTCCACCCCCAATTCTAAACAATTATTCAAATCAAAACCCTAGAAAGAAAACATAAAAAAATCACTTGTTATTATCCTAAAAAAAAGAAAAGAAGATGTCAAACCCTTTATCAGGTGCAGGCATAATCAGCAAAATCCGTGTAGAAAATTTCATGTGTCATAGTCATATGGAAATTAATCTTGTTCATCATGTTAATTTCATCACCGGACAAAATGGCAGTACGTTCTTCTTTTTTATATCGGTTTTCTTTTAAACAGAAGTAGTTTTATGTTTAATTTTAGGGTTTTGGTCAACAAACTTTTTCAAATGTACCGATTTGGTACGCAAACTAAAAAGTGTTCCACTTAATGCAAGAACTTGTTGGTTGTTTGTTGTTGTGTGGTAGGTGGAAAGAGTGCGATACTTACGGCGTTATGTATTGCGTTTGGATGTAGAGCCAAGAGTACGGATAGGGCCACTACGTTGAAGGAGTTTATTAAGACTGGTTGTAGGTTTGTATTCTCTTGCTTTTAATTCCGAAATTCAATGTATTCATTGGTTTAATATATGCTTGTAAAATGAACTGTTTTATCATATGTGCTAATGTGGGGGTATATACTACTTTCGTGTCAATCAGATCAATACCAACTTCACTTTTTGAAAAAAAAGTTGAAACCATTATTTTCCAATTTAATAAAAATTATCTCTTTGTTCAAAATTGGATTTCTGTGGCTCTTTTGGTGAGCGAGGATACCTCATATTGGGAAATTTGGTATTTCATGTTACCTTTGTTGGCAATTTTTCCTTTAAATATTAGATACTGGAAACTAATGTTGTTACAGTTACTTCAAAATTGATTATTAATGAATGTTAAGATAATTAGATCTAGTTTTGTGTATAAAAACACGTTTTTTTTAATTATGACCAAGACCCAGTTATCAGATAACTACTTCTAAAACGCAACGCCTAGAGATGATAGGCTTTGTAGAGGTTGATCATGTCAAGCTTATACTTTATGAGTTTAATACTGTGTACTTGTTTTAGCTACGCCCTTGTACATGTGGAAATTACAAATCGAGGGGAAGATGCTTTTAAGCATGATGTGTTTGGAGATGTCATAATTGTAGAGCGAAGGATTACGGAGTCCAGCAGTACTAGCGTTCTCAAAGATCAACAAGGTTTGTTGGTTTAGATTGTTCCTTCTCTCAATGGGTTTCCAAATTTTGTATCTATTGTATATGTTGATGGAAATATGTCATTACATGTCACTCATCAATGACTGTTCATTTGTATTCTTCAGATTGCTTATAAATCTAGGCGAATAAAATAACATTCCATTCATTTTGTGGGCTTTATTTTAATGATCAACTGAGTAGGAATTTAGTCAATAAGTTTTGATATTTACAATAGGAATTCGTGATAGGTTAGTTGAGGTAGCTTATTACTTGTTCATGGTATTTAGGTCATTTATACGTTTTTTTGCTCTCAAATCTGTAATACAAGTATGTTACCTAGAATGCTTAAAAGTAAATTAAGGTGTTTAGCACGGAAAAATGTGAAAGCATGCTACATTTGGTGTAATAAAATATACTGTTGTATCTATAAACAAGATGCAATCCCATAGATGGATTTTTAGATTACTGAATGAAAGAACTCAGCTTTCTTATTATGACGAATAATTAGAAGTGAGATGCCTTCGGTTTTTTGGTGTTAAGCTCGAGAGATCATAGGTATTATATGCTGGATGGTCACCGGATGATGTTTATATAGTTGCACAATGGCCCGTTCTTTCTTACTTTGCATGTGTTTGTATCCCGTTCTCACTCTATAAATATATATGTAACAGGAAAAAAAGTAGCTACCCGAAGAGAAGACATCCGTGAGCTTGTGGAACATTTTAATGTGTGTATCTGTCTATACATGTTACCTTTTTTTTATAACCACCCTTACATAAATGTTACTTGGAGCTTGCATAAGCTTCATTATACTTTTCTAATGTCATAAACGTCTGACATTTCCATGTGCAGATTGATGTCGAAAATCCTTGTGTAGTAATGAGCCAGGACAAGAGCAGAGAGTTTTTGCATTCAGGAAATGACAAAGATAAGTTTAAGGTATAAACTTTAACCATTAGTAGCTTTCTTTGTGCAACATTGCCTCTTAATGACATGTATAATTTTGGATGTAAAAGTGGGTGGGTCAAGGGGTTGGGTAACGGTTCACGATAGGCTCTTTTTGGCGTGGGTCTGAACCTGCCGGGTCGGTTTAGGTTGAGCAGTAACACTGCTTTAATAATTAGTTGTCTGGAAAATATATTACAAAAACTACATTAAATCGATACTAAAATTGTATATATTATTTTGAATAATATCTAAAATACACCTTGGGCGACAACTTTTGTTGTTGATTTTTCCGGTTTGACTTGTTAAAGATTAAACATGTTTATGACTCCTCTTTTTGACATGTTATTGTTCAGTTCTTTTTCAAGGCCACACTTTTAAGTCAAGTAGATGATCTGCTCAAAAGTGTCAGGGACAATCTTGACAAGGCAAATGGCGAGGTTGCTGAGTTGGAAAGGTCAATAGCACCTATAGAGAAGGAACTAGATGAATTGCGAGGAGAAATTAAAAGCATGGAGCATATAGAAGAAATTTCTCAGCAGATTCAGTTGTTAAGAAAGAAATGTGCATGGTCATTGGTATATGACATAGACAAAAAAATCCAGGTAGAAACTGCAATTTTAAAAAAACGGGAGGATCGGATACCTCAATGTCAAGCTAAAATCGATCAACAAATTGTAAGTAAGAGTGTCTATGTACCACTTGTGATATTTAGTTATTTTTTTGTACTTTTTAAGTACCTGAGCGGCTAAGCCAGTGTTCTCCAGACTTAAATATGCTAACCAATTTGATAGAGAACAAGAAAGTGGACATGCTGTGACATATTTTAGCTATGTTGGCATTATATTGCAAACATCTTAAAGTCTTGTAGTGATGCTCTACAAAGTATTTCACTTATGCAATCGAAGTGCTTATAAAAAGAAACAACTAGAAAGTACTTGCAGTTATTGTACTATTAGAGGTTGCGTGTAGTTGGTGATAGATATTTTAGTCTGGGTACCAACTTTCAGTGTTTTCTGTTTTAACGTAACTAGCTTTTAGGCTTTTTCTTTTTTGACCGAGGGTATTTCCGAAAGTAGTCGTGTCTGTGTTCATTGTTGGTTACTAGTTACTTGTATCATCTTTATGAGTTACCTGAAATAGAATGAATTGAAAGTTCTTTACATTAAAGAATTGGTTTTACCGTGCATTACCTCATGGGAATTATACTAGACTCAGTTATCTTTTTATGCAATTTACCCTTTGTTAGTCTGATATTTTATTAATGGATATGAAGGGACTTATTGCTATGTGAAAATAGCCTGAGAATCAGAGTTACTTTTTATATTTTATGAAGATGTAAATACCTTTTCTGCTTTTAAAGGGAAGACTCTTGGTTTATTTGGCAGGCAAAAGTTGCAGAATTGCAGGATTCTCTTAACAAAAAGAAAGCTCAAAGTGCCGTCTTGATGGAAAGCACTTCGAAGGCAAAAAAAAGGCAGAGTGAACTGGAACAAAAAGTTTCTAAGGTATGTTCTAAAGACTGTATGTATTCATAGGGCGATCTTGATCTTAGTAAATAAACCAGAGTAGGGTCATCCGTAGTTCTTTTCTGTATATAATACAAGTGTTGATTTACTAAAACACATACGGATTTACAAGGCAAAAAGGGAGAAAATTGAGCTGCACCATGAATATGATCGCAGAAGTAACAACATTGCTAAGATGGAAAGACAGATAAAGTCACTTCAGCAACAAATCAACGATGCAAATGAGCAACAAATTAAAGACACAGAGGTTTTATGTCTATCTCATCTTTATATATGATTGGCCTCTTGTTTTCTGTACACATATGTATATACATTTACCGAATCTAATTATTCTATGATCATGCCATAAATCTCATAATCTAACCTGTATATGCTACATTGCTAGAATAGTTGTTGCTAAACAAACTAAAGCCACTGGTCTGCGGGTCTTTCCTCTGTGAATGAGAACCTTGCAATGCTTATATCTTTTAAATAGCCACATACTTCAGTCAGATCATATTGTTGGGGCTCTCAAACTAGTCATCCTGTTTTATCCAGTAATCTGCACTAATTAAGTCTAAGTGGAATCTCTGTAGTAAATGCTATGCTAATATCATATATGTACAAAGTAAAAACATGCACAGAAGAGTGACCTAATCATATTAATATGGATATATAGTTTTACATAGCCAAATGTTGCATATGGGCTGTCCATTACTGAACTTTTTTCCACGGGAGCTCGCACCCTTGGACGGACATTGTGTTTTAGGATGACTATAATGATTTTTTAGTATATATTGAAAATACTGGAATATAATCTGATAACCCTTAATTTAGAAATCCTAAGATGGGCTGTTGAAAGGGGACATAGTGTGGGTTTTAGTAACTGACTAAATATTTTTAATGTTATCGGCTTTCTTTGAATCAAATTAACTACTTAATGTGGCCAGTTTCAAGTCAGCTCCTATGGGGCTCCTATCTTTTAGCCCAACTCGTCTAGTCCTTGTCACTCTGGTTTTAGGATTTTGTATATTTGGTATTTGAAATCTCTGATTTATATTGGGTTATGCATTTCATATAAAGAAGAGGGATGCATAATTTCATTTCGGGATTCTGTAGGCTGAAGAATTTGAAATGGAGAACAAATTAAAGGAGCTTCAAGATGAGATAAGGGATGCTGAATCAGAATTTCAGAGGTGTTTTATTGTTTCATGAGTCGTGTGTAAAATATGATTAGTTTACTGTCAATAATGTATGTTTGTGGTTAACCAAATTTAAGGCGTATTCTGTGTTTGTTAATTGCCAATCTTCAGGCTGAAGAACATCGAGGAGGATTTATCAGAAAGGCTAGGAGCAGTGAGGGATGAACTTAGAAATATAATTTCAGAGGTATGTAACTCTTTTCTAGTTTACCAAACCTCAGTAATTCACATGTTTTACTACATTTTTTTATATCCAGTTAGCTAAGTTTTTTTACTTCAGCTGCATGTATCTTCTAGATAAGCTTATTCTGCTGAGTACTAAGTATTGTAAAGTGTGTGTGAGAATTAAGCATACTTGTAACATAATATTCTTAGCCAAAGTTAGGTTTATTTTTATTTTCTTGTTGAAATAATTTGTGTCACAACTAATGTGTTATATAAAAGTTATAAGTTAGTCGCCGTTATTGCTTAAGTTATCAACATATACTGATCAAGGGCATAGGCGGTAAGTTTTTGTTGCAAATATTAAAAGTAATAATTTATTTACAATTATAGTAAAGAAGTACTCTGCAATCTATCTTTTTCGTGTGTTATTTATCAAATACTCGGGCGACTTGGAAGAAATATAAGGAGAATGCTGCATGTACTTGGGTAGACTGTTAAATGTAACTGGTGCATGCTGATTCATAATGTGTTAGTTTTTGTTATATTTTATAGGCATCTTACAAGGTAATAATTTGGCCAATTATTCATTTATCCTTTAATAACTTGAATTCTTGACTAGCCACCTTATCTTTTTTTCTATAGACTTGAGCATCTAAATTTTTTTAGTTCTTGTTTTGATTTACGGAAATCTTTTTTTTTTCTAGCATTGTTCATTTTAATGTCATTTTTATTGCAAATGAATATTCTTTCTTATCTACATGAATGGTTCTTTTTTCCTCTCTTACAGCTTAATCATCGTGAGAATAAGGCCAATGAGAGTCAGAAGCTTATTCAGACCCTGCTTTCGAATCAGACAGACAAGGTTTGACAATTTCCTATTTTCTAGAAATGATATTTTACTTGTATTCGTGTTAATCACACAGATAGGCTGTATGTAGAGATGGCATGGTGGGTTTGGTAACAGGTCAACCATGCTGTAATTGAAATGTGTGATTTTCTAGTATGAGTAAAAACGGGCCGGGCCGGGTTGGGTTGACCCACTAACATATCATGTATTTTAATTTATGTGTATATCTAATTGTTAAGATGGCAACTTTGATTATGAAACACACTATTATTACAATAATGATCTACATCGATGGTTTATAGCAATTTAGAAGGTTGTATGCTACAAAATAGACGTTGGACAACTTTCAACCCTTTTGACACGCTCGACCTGTTTGACTTTTTCCCTTTAATAAGCAATTGATTTGACTCGTTTGAGATAACACACAATCCACTTGGTTAGTGAATGGTTGAGTTTGCCACCTATACTAAAAGGAGTCGGAGAGATTATAAATTTTCATCTGTGTATGAAAATAAAAAAGGAACAATGTAACCAATTTTGGTGTTTGAGTGAAACTGTAATAGTTGTACTTCTACCATTTTTACGATCATACTCCTTTTATATAAAAAATGTCCATTTTTGGTCTCTTTTTGTTTATGCAGGTCACAGCATTCGGAGGACGTAGCGTGTCCAGTCTTCTGCAGGTTATTGAGAGGCACCACCGCAGATTTAGAAAACCCCCTATTGGCCCTATAGGATCACACTTGGTCAGTAGTAGATAAGTTTATTCTGGAATACATTTATTGAATCATATGTACTCTCAAAACTTTATGCTATCCATGAGGATCTTTGTAATCTTTCTTATGCATTAAGCTGAATATCTTTATCTCGGAATCCATAATTACAGGCACTAACTAATGGTGACAAATGGGCTGTTGCAGTAGAACATGCGATCGGGAAGTTATTTAATTCTTTCATAGTGACAGATCATAAAGATTTTTTGTTACTGAAAACATGCGCTCGAGAAGCAAATTACCACAGCCTTAAGATCATTATATTTGATTTTTCTATACCAAGGTATGTAGATTCATATCATAATTGTTTAGAAGTTCTTAATATCTGACAGGTATTATGCATTTCATGTAGGTTTCAAATTGAAAGGCAAAAGCTTCCCCATACAAATCACCCAACAACGCTATCAGTAATACAATCTGATAGTCCCACAGTACTGAATGTCTTGGTAGATCAGGTAATAGTTAACATATATAACTTGAAGTTATAGTTATTCTCTACTAGTTGCTTTATATGATTACTGTTTTTGATTCTTTTTCCAGCATAATGTATTCCATGTGTTTTTAAAAGTTCTGAAAACCCACCTCGTTACACCCTGGCTTATCAGGTGTTCGGATATGCAATTTGAAACTATCATTTGATATTGATGTAGTAACGCGTGCTTTAGTCATTGGATATGCTTCTGTTGCTTGAAGTTGTAATATTCTGTTAAGGTCTTACAAATTTTGTTTATATAATATACAACAACAATAACATACCCAATCCCGCCGGGGCGGGATTTTGTTTACAAAATGAGCAAATAGGAAATTCTTATCTATTGTATTAGTATCTACATCTAAACTATAACAATTAGTTTTCTATTAGCTCTTTGATTATATATTGTAAGACCTTTATAACATTTATCGTATTAAACTTTTTTCTTATTATAATTATTACAATAAGGCATGGGTGAAAAGTATTCAAAATGGGGTAAATTATAGGGTTACTAGAATTAGAAATTAACGAGTTTTGTTGGAATAGAATTCTAATTGTTTGACTTCAAAGTTCAAATTACCAATAATCTCGTTTATACTGTTGCATTTTTTCTTGGTTGCTCCAAGAATTGTTCTTGAATTTAAGCTTAAACCTTGATCGATTGTTGTGGCTGTTTCTTATTTATTATGCATGATGGATACGAGCTTCTACAAAAGACACATATGTCAAGCAAGTGAAAATAATATTAGTCCTTCAGATGATTCATTTGGCTCTCTTACTAGTTACTGGTGACTTTGAATCTTCTTTCATTGACTGGTTACTTTCTGTATAAAATTCTGATTTATTTTTTAGGGTCATGCTGAGAGACAAGTGCTTGTAACAGACTATGAGATGGGAAAAGCGGTTGCTTTTGATCAAAGAATTCAAAATCTGATGGAGGTTTACACCCTAGAGGGTCATAGGATGTAAGATAAGACATCTTATATCTGTTTTCATTCCATCACATTCTTTTGTTTTATTTGCTTTATATATTAATCAATGTAGACTGTTTCAGTTACTACTAAGTAGTAAGCAATTGATTTCAAGTAAATAATCAAATACAAATATATTCTGTTACGACAGAAAAAGATTCATAAGATATTTGTTTCTAGATCGTCTAATATTAGCCTTTTACCAAAAATCTTTATAGATGATTATATCAATTCAGAATACCTCTTAAGAAATGTTAGTTGGCAATATAATATATATTAGCATTATAGTTGCACCAATATACATGTTCATTTTTGTATTGCGAGTATTTTCCTGAAAGGTTTTGTAAAATGGGATAGAGAATTTAGTTTGCAGATATGGAGGTATCTATATGCAGATACATTGACATTTTTGTAATTATCTTTCTCTTTTTAGGTTCTCTCGTGGTTCAGCACAGACGACTCTTCCCCCGAATAGGAACTTAAGGGGGCGTCTTTGTAGTTCATATGATGATCAAATAAAAAATCATGAAAGAGAGACACTACAATTTCAAGAACAAGCTCGAGAAATTCGGGGAAAGAAAAGGAGTTTCGAGGAACAGGTTCAGGGTCTTAGTGATGAACTACAAAAGGCAAAGGTAAGATGCCGAAATACACATATTTTTATGGATAATTCATTACCACTTAAATAATTTTGAACAAAATCTTCAGTTCTTGAATCCGGTAGGTGTTTATATAAGAACAGCTTAGTATAACATTCCAGTTGATATTTTTTTTAATATTAGTATCTGTTTTTTTTAGGATCCAGTTTCTTTTTTTTGTTTTTTGGTTTATTTAGAGACAACGCGTGGTTGTGGAGAAGCAAGTGATGTCTAAGAATCTTAAGCTAAAAGACTTGGAGAATTCTCGTGCGGCAAAAGCTGTAGCTTCATCTGAGTCTAACGTTGATGAGCTTCAACACGAAATATCAGTTTGTTTTCTACACTTATGAATTTGTTTTTCTCTATTTATCTCTTTCCCTTCAATAGAGGTTGTGTGTTTCAACTCATTTACGTTTGATTGGGTGAATTTGGGGTGTGTATTTTCTCTCAAATGTGTCAGTTGTCCAAATAAAGTTATTTAGCAAAATTGGAGCGGGTCAAACAGCTTGCAGGTCTCTACAGTTATATATTCAGTTCATAAATCTCCTTATTCGTTTTAATTCAAAGATTCAGATTTGGAAAAAATATTGTTCTTGTAATCAGAATCAATAAATACATTGATTCTCTTTGCAAAAAGATAAATACTAAACCTAACGCAACCAGTTTTCACATGAACCCAAGTTTACCCATTACTCAGCTTACCTATTTTGCCTATATAGTTAATCATACGAGATTATGTTTGTCCTTAAAATGTACTCATTTGTTATATATATCCAGAAATTCCAAAGCGATATAAATGAAAGTGAGATTTTGCGTGAGAAGATCCAGGAGAAATTTAAGGAAGCTGATGCTAAACTAGACGAATATAAAGCCATGTTCGCAGAGCTATGTGGTAAGTTTACTTTATCCATAATATATATCATCTTGGCTATATACATACTCTACCGAACACATATTTATCCGCACTTTTTTCCTTTATACCTTTACACGTACAGAACTGGCAAAAGGAGACTTCAATGCTTTGGAAAAAGCAACAAGTGAGTTGACACAGATCGAGGAGGGTCTAAGCTCTGCAGATGCGGTAATTCTTCTCTTCTGCTTATCACATATTAGTTTGTTGTGATGTTTTCACTAGTTCCTCATCGTTTGTTATCTGTAACTACTAAATTTACTACCCAATTTCTTGAATAGGAAAAGCGTCACTATGAACGTCAAATGCAAGAAAAGGTTTATATGGATATCGAATCTGCAAAAGAAAGCCTTCACAGAATTGAAATTGAGCGAAAGGTGTGTAACCTGTTGCGTATAATTATCATTACATACTTTTTATAAATGATTATTTGAATCGAACTAATTTATGGACATGCAGGTAAATTATGACAAGGCTTCAATTATATGTCCTGAGAGTGAGATTGAAGCTTTAGGAGGATGCGGTGATACTACTTCTGAACAACTTCAAGCCCACCTTAAAAGGCTAAAACTGCGGCATCAGCAAGAAAGCCAGAGGTAATGTGGTCAAAAGTTCTTACAACTTTTTCTTTTTTAGCTTAGTGTAGAATGCTGAGGAAACAACATTTAGGATTAGTTAGTTGAAGCACTGATTTACTCTGGCTCTTTCAAATGCTTACCATGCAGGCACCAGGAATCTATTGATGAACTGCGGATGATATATGAAAAGAAAGAGCGCAAGATACTAAAACAGCAACAAACTTACAAAGGTTTTAAAGAGAAACTTTCTGTAAGTTATTCTTCTCCTCAACACTCTTTGATATTTCATTGTAATGTTGGTATGTTAAATTTGTTTTAGTATTTTATAGAGTTAAAGTTTATGGTTGAGTCTGTCAATTACACTCTTAGTATATTAGAGGTGACGGTTCTGGCCAGTTTACAGTTAAAATCGGGGCTTCGTATTAGTTAATTTTTCTGTTAGATTAAACAGGTCAATGAAAAACTTAGCCTAAAGGGAAACATGTGGGAAGTCACCAAATGTGTATTTTATATAAAAGGTCCTATTTCATGAAAATCTGGCAACAAAATTATTTCATGTCAACTTGACTCGACATATTTTGACTTTTTTACCCTGACCCATTTGGACGTGTTACCAAATCAGTCCTGCCCTCCCCTTGTGCCACTTCTAGATATGTAAATCATGCTTGGTTGCTTCAAGTAAAATCCTAGCGTTCTTTAGCATTTTTTATTTTTTGTATCGTTCTTTGTTATTGAGTAAATATGGTTTCTGAGATAGTCTATGGCTTTCTTGTTATCTACACTGATCTTCAGGCAATTAATACTGCTCTTGAAAAACGATGGAGCAAGTTTCATAGGAATGCAACTCTTTTAAAGAGACATCTGACATGGCAGTATGAGCTTTCCCCCTTTTTGTCAATATGTAATACGGAGTAATTGATTTGCCTTCTACAAGACACAACTACTTACATGTTAATATTTGTGGTAGATTCAATGGCCATCTTAGGAAAAAGGGAATCAGTGGTCAAATCAAAGTTAGCTATGAGGATCAGAAGCTCTCAATTGAGGCAAGTAACTAAATTGTTGCAAATACTTTACAAACTGCGTAAGGTTAAAGAAGCAGACAGATCGTTGCGAATGATCATCTATACTGAGTTATAATTTTTTTTGTTTCAGGTTAAGATGCCACAAGACGCGTCTAGTAGCAATGTTCGCGACACTAGAGGGCTTTCAGGTTTCTTTCTTTTAATTATCAATCTTATATTGTTTGTGCTAACAACGTGGGTCATTAGAGGTTGTAACAGGGTTTTATGGTAGCCATTTACTTATGAACATGTCGATTTGGGTTACGTTTTATCTTTAGTGGGCTAAACAGGTATATTTAAATTAACTAGCCAAAAGAAAACGGGTCAAATGAGTGGAAAGTCGTCTAGAGTGTATTTTTTAAACGCATAGAACCACCTTATATTAATTATATAAAAATAGTAGAAACGGTATCTGTTTCTCAAATATTAATATTTTAGAAAAAAACTAATTTGATTCGATCTAACAAGACCCTTGCCAAAGACTTTCCCGTTTGACATGTTACCCGACCCGCCAATTTTGCACGTGGGTGTGTCATACTGGTGGTGTCTTGGGATGATTCACTATCTTTGGAAGCGTAGCATTAGCTGATTTTAAGTTATGGGTAACAAAACGAAACCATGTCCATTGATGTTTCGTTTGTTTCTAGATGCATGTCACTGATATGAACATTGTATCTTGTTGATCAGGGGGAGAACGATCATTCTCAACACTATGTTTTGCACTAGCTCTTCACGAGATGACAGAAGCGCCATTTCGTGCTATGGACGAGTTTGATGTGTTTATGGTAGTTACTATTTTCTGAAAGTTTCACACGATTTTTCCAAAAAAGGTGAGCTTTTTATGTTAATTCTCTATTGCAATTTGATTTTCAGGATGCTGTCAGTCGGAAAATCAGTTTGGACACTATTGTGGATTTTGCTCTGGCTCAAGGCTCCCAATGGATTTTCATTACACCTCATGATATAAGGTAATCACATATCCTATACTAAGGGCATCCACTATAAGAGGTTTATGAATAGGTTTAAGAAACTTGATAAGGTTTATGTCTTGTTTCAACCATAGTGAGAAGTCATTTTACATCTAGGTGGCATAAAAAGGTCCTAGTTCTTGGACCTCTCCATAAAGTGAACGAATATTATATATTTAAAAAAAAAAAAAAAATAAAAAAAAAAAAAAAAAATATAAATAAAAAAAAAAAAAAAAAAAAAAAAAAAAAAAAAAAAAAAAAAAAAAAATTAATAAAAAAAAAAAAAAAAAAAAAAAAAAAAAAAAAAAAAAAAAAAAAAAAAAAAAAAAAAAAAAAAAAAAAAAAAAAAAAAAGACCTCTCCATAAAATTGAACGCAATCAATGCATGTGTAAATTGAAGCATTTATAAAGTTGCAACACCTTTTTATCATGGTGAGAAAAGGTTTATAACTTATTGATTCGTGATGACATGGACCACTTATAAAGCTCTACAAATTTTAACCATAGTGGATGCCCTAAGTTTGCCTATTTATTTACGTAGTATATTTTTATTAAAGTAATTAATTGTCAGCGCTTTTCACCATAAAATCTTTATTTAAATAATAAGCCATCAAACCTATTGGGCAAAGAACCTCGTCAAATGCAGAATTTAAATAGTAGCACAAGATACTATTGCCTTCTATTTACAATTTACTGGTTTCCTTGCAGCATGGTGAAACATGATGAGAGAATAAAGATGCAACAAATGGCAGCTCCTCGGTCATAAGCTGCCCGTGTGTAATGTTTGCTATGTTGCCACAGTTTCTGAATTGGTTTTCTGTAGTATATTATGCTGAATTGGTTTTCTGTAGTATATTATGTAGTATATTATGCTGTAATTTAACCTTGTTCCAACATTTTGTCAAACTAAAATGCTGAGTTGGAAATTATGCTGTAATTTCCAAACCCAAACTTCTTCACTCGGCATTCAAGTAAAGATCAATGTATACTGAATCTTCATGCTCTTTTGTACATGTAAACATTGTCCCAGATCTCTTCTAGTTACGGCTCAATTTGAGGCACGTCGATCTTGACTCTGGTTTACAAATTGACGCGTGTTCTGGTTCATTTGTACAAAAAAGCTAAAATGATGGGGGTGGCACTTATAGCATCCTATTATAATTGAGTGGGTTGAGCTGATAGCGGGTTAAATGGGCCGTTATTGGGCGACCCGCTTAACTTGTTTATTGGTTACTATTTTGTTGGTATGTAATTGAGGAAGGTTATCTATGTGTAGGTGCAAGTGTTCTCCATATCATTGTAGCTTTTTTTCGAATCTTCATCTGATATGATTAAATTTTGTGATAACCAGAATGTAAATGGGGAAAAGCTTCATGGCAGTGAGAGTGACGTGGAGGATGTGTTTGATGAAACTGGGGACTTTATGGCGTCTAATCTAAACAGTCGAAAAATGGACCAAGAGCATGTATGAAAGTTGGAAGGAAACATTAGATGATGATTATAATCCACACGACGATGATATGTACAATGCAAATGGTATATCTGAAAACCAAGAGGCTTTGTGTGACGCTTGGGACATCAAGCTTTGTTCATTTTTTTAGTAGTTGTGCTTTGTTGCATTAGCTTTACCGCTTATGTAACGGGTTAAGATGTGAGATTCCACTCACATCCGTTGTACTTAAACGTTTTTTGAAATAATTTATTCACCGGGTGTAACCATCTTAAAAAAAAACCTTTGTATATCAATGAATATTAGCTAGGGGTGGCAGTCGAGTCGTGTTCGTGTTGATATGTTCGGGTTCGCGGGTTATTATAACTTGTACCTAAACATGACACATTTATTAATCGTGTCAAGAAACTCAAATTCAACCTTAACCGACATGCATAACATGTGTAAGCCTTTTTTTTGACTCGTTTAACCTGTTTAAGTAAATAGGTCAAGCAGTAGTAAATAAGGTTGGTCGTTTGTCGACTTAATTAATTTAAATACAAAAAGTGATATAAAGATCTAAAATATGATAAACATAGCATATACGTAAATAATTATGCGACAATTTCAGTGATATATTAGTTATAATCGTGATTCACTTCTATTAAGTATATAGTAACAAAATACATTTAATTCAAATCCTATATAAAATTCAAGTTATATATTTTATTTTTATTTTATAAGCTTATATATATTTAAATGAGTTCACAAGTTGACCTGTTTAATACTTATTTAACTCAAACATGACTTATTATAACTATTCACATGAATAGTGAAAAAATATTAAAAATTTCAATACCTTTATAATGAATAGTGCTTATGAATAGTAAAATAGTATTAAAAAAAATAAACAAGTTACAAAACGCACCCTCAAGTTTGCTAAAAGTTACAAAACTGATCTTCAATTTTTACTCATTTACGACTTTTTTATATAACAAACATTATTTATTAAATATGGAACGCATATCTATCGATTCATTCGGGAAAAAAATATCATCGAAAAGATCGCCGAATTGCGAACCAAATAAGCCCAATATTGCAACGCTTCTGACATGGCGAACGATTTTATAAAAAATACTGAAGTTTAATATATATATTTAAATTATTTACAGAAATAGTATTTGAGGTTATCTGACGACCGACAAATAGTAATTGGTGATATCTATCCATTGCGAAAGTAGTCCCGCGCCCTTCACGGCAGCGCGCGGGTTACGAACCTTGTTTATTAAACGGGTTAGACGGGTTGACGTGTTTTTGACCCAAACTTGTTTATCGTCAATCCAAACCTGTTTAATTTCGTGTTGGGGTGTAAAATTTACAGCCGGCTAACTTATTAGCCACGCACCCAATCATAAACCATAAACTACCACCCCAAAATAAAAAACATGCTGAGACATCAACACCGTGTAACCACCATGACCGCCGCCATGCACAAAGAACGGGCAAACCTTTATGGGTTTTGTTTACCGAAGGACATGGGAAAGAGATGTTTTAAGTCAGCAAACAGAAGCCAAGCTTATGGAATTTTTTGATTTGTAGCGGTTGAATGAGAATAGCCTTTATTTCAATTTCAGTAAGTCGGTGATTTAAAATTTCACCCCCCTGCCGAGTTTAATATTCTTATGATTTTTATTTACTATTTGTCATTCAATAATCTCCGGTTAGGTTTAGATCTAACCCAGTCATTATGTAATGACTTCCACATGCCAACGATTCTAAACAAATTAAATAGATATACAAGACAGCCAATTAGAAATGTCACAATCCCGCGCTTGGGGATGCCTCAGCGTCGAGGAACATGTCTAGGGTGTTGTGCGGACTCGTTTCAGATCAAGAACTAGAACAAAGGAAAGAGGGACAAATGTTTTCAAATATCCATGATCAATAGATAGAACGGAAAAAAACAAATTACATTTTTCCCGCTCTAGTGCTTTAAGAACAATAGAAAATGATGAGCTCAGCTAACTGACAACGAATGGCGAGTGATAACTGATTATTTAGATAATAGAGAAACATAGCTGAAAGTTGTTGGAAGATCTTATTTCTGAAATTAGAGTTACAGAAATAGGTAATTTTGAGGTTATCTTATGCTCGACCGGAAAATAGTACATTGGGCCTGATTATCGATCCATTGCGAAAGTAGTCTCGCGCGCTTCACGGCAGCATGCGGGTTACGAACCTTGTTTATTAAACGGGTTAGAGGGGTTGACGTGTTTTTGACCCAAACTTGTTTATCGTCAATCCAAACCTGTTAATTTCGTGTTGGGCGGTGTAAAATTTACAGCCGGCTAACTTATTAGCCACGCACCCAATTCAATAATACTCATAAAGACTACACCCAAACATAACGATAAGATCATGCTGAGAGACATCGACACCGGTGTATACACCATTGACCGCCTCGCCGATGCTGCACTATCGTCATCTATCGATTCGTCTTCAGCGCCTGCTTCTCGTGAGGAGAAACCTTACGTCATCACCACCACCAGCACAACCCTCTCTCTTCCGCCGCCATGCTACCATTCTTCCTCTCACCACTCCCTCACACAAACTCTCACTCCGTTGCTTCGCTTCCGCCGCCACAGCCGCTGTAAATAAAATCACCGTCACTAATCCAATTGTCGAAATGGACGGTAATTATTCTACTTATCATAACAACTTAAACCTATGCTGCTGTTGCTAGTTAATTTTTGTTTTTTTTATTTTGTTAGGTGATGAAATGACGAGGATCATCTGGCAAATGATTAAGGACAAGGTCTTCACTTTCTCACTTTATTTTTTCAAAGGCTTTTGTTATGTTAATGTAACCAACTTTCATAAAGTGTTCCAATATGCACATTTTGACGATAGAGTCATGTTATAAATGGTGCCGCCACGTGTCAGAATTTCATGTATGACACATTGAAACACTTTATTAAATTTCAGAGTTCACGCACTAAATCCGTATATTTGGAAAAGTTCATTGCCATTTAATGACCAAAACCCTTTTTTTAATTGTGCAAGTAGGAACTAAAAGTGACAAATTTCTTTGAGAATATGAAGGAAAGGTTTGGTTTCATTAAAATGATCGAGTTTAAGAAACATTGACGTTACTTTTTATGTATCAAGCACGTATTAAAAACACATTTGTTTTGGATTGGAAAATTTCCAGAAGAAAGAATTCTACCGTTCACGTGACACCCTAGGACCCCCTAGTTTCGTCCTTGGAGTTGATTATTTTCTGTTTGTCGTTGTTGTCACAGTTGATATTGCCGTTTGTGGAGTTGGATATAAAATATTATGATTTGGGGATATTGAACCGTGATGCTACAAACGATGAAGTTACTGTTGAAAGTGCTCATGCTGCTCTTAAGTAAGTCTTGCTCTTCTTTTGTATTTTTTATTTTAATTTTTTTCTATATAGTTTGCGTTGTGGTTATAGTTTGTTATCTACTTTCAGTTTTCGGTTTAGGGTTTAGGACTGCTTTTGGCTTGCATGGCTCCTTTAGATTCTGATCGATAAGGTTTAACGTTTATTCAAAGTCTTACTGGTAGTATGGTCTACCAGAGCCTAGATACCAAGCTCTCTAGTTCCTATGTTAGTTATATTACTTTATATAGATCACACAATTCGGGACTTCTATTTATCACATAGGTTTCATACTTTCATAGGCATGGGTTCAGGCATCTGGTTTTAGGCTCTAATGTAAAATTTCTTGCTGTGGCTGTTTAAAGAGGACATGTTAATTGTACAGATGATTCCTGCTAGATAGGGTTGATGCGGATGCGAATGCTTATGTGGAATTGCAGAATACATGTTACATTAGTTAGTCCAGACTTTAGTAGCTGAATCAAGTCCAGAGTCTGTTTTAGGCAACTCATCTTCCGGAGTTTAAAGATTATTTGCGATGTAAATGAATGGAGTTGCTAGTATTGATGATAACAGTATGTGTTAATGTTAAATAGCTTTAGAAAAGAAGTGTTGGGTGTTGGTTCAAGTGTTTTCGTCTCTACTGCAGAAAATTGCTTATATACGCACTTCTTTTGTCTTGCTTTCTTGATTGCCCAAAATTGCTGATATGCATACTTCTTTGTTGCCATTTGAAGTCTTACCCAAATTGTTCATGTTATGCAGGTATAATGTTGCTATAAAATGTGCTACAATTACACCTGGTTAGTCACTCTATCTATCACGACTTTTAATGTGTTTTAAGTCCAGTGATTCAGTTGCTCTTCTGTCACCTCTGTTAGATTTAATTTCATGATTTCCATACAACATAGACAGGTATAGAAATAGAATTTGCTGTTTAGGTAGTTAGAGCTGTATCTTAACATATAGGATGAGTTTCTCCCTATTATTATATTATACACTACATCCATGTCTCTTGTGTGCACATGATTGTTTAATCTATAATTCTATGAATGCTGATGGCACTTAGAAAGTGTCCTTATTACTCTACCTTAGTGGTTTTGTGTGTCTTCAGTACATGTTTGAGGTGCCTCAAGAAGCTTCTCCTGTTGCGAATGCTTTGCTATGTCTAGAATATACTCATCTCAAAGTTTGCCCTTGGCTTTGAAAAACAGAAAAACTCAAAAACTTGTATCATTTGTTGCAATCCCTTCTATGAGTATGTTACTTATTGGTCGCCCAGGAGCGTTATGAGTTCTTGGTCTGGTTAATAGTATGCAATTATTGTTTAGCTAACAGAATCTAGTTAATGTTCTATGCAAATTTTATTATACTGTCTTATTGTTTTCATCATGCAAGTCAAAATTTCAGATAATGGAGTTTGTTTCTAATTTTGCAGACGAGACGAGAGTCAAGGAATTTGGGTTAAAGTCTATGTGGAGGAGTCCCAACGGCACTATCAGGAATATATTAGATGGTTGGTGTTTGATTTTCACAGTGGTCAAAAATTTCTGCTCTGTTGGTTTCTTGATACTCGTTGTACTCTAAATTTCATGCTGTTTATCTCTTATTTACCTGTGGGCAATCATCTAGGCCAACAAACATAGTTTTCTTCGAGTAACGGGTGTGAAGATTAACAAATTAAGGCACACATCACAGATGCTCGCAATAGACTGTAGATATATCGAGAACTCTTGTCCAGCCTGTGTGACCCATTAGATTATGTTGTATTTTCATGGTCATTGGTAGGATTAATTGTGTTCATGGGCTTTGTATTGGCATTTTTTTTTCTGCACCCTTGGTATTCGATTTTAGTTGTGAACTTTTCTGTTTTTCTTACTAGTTAATAATCAATTTGTGAATGTCAGGGACGGTTTTCCGTGAGCCTATTATGTGCACAAATGTTCCAAGGATAGTACCAGGTAATATCTAAATCTTACTCTCAACCTTCGTTTGGTAATTTTAGATGAACAGTGAAAACTAAATATTTTCCTTTGCCAAATTTCTCGTGTTTATTTGCAGGGTGGAAGAAACCGATCTGTATTGGCAGGCATGCTTTTGGTGACCAGTATCGTGCTACAGATACAGTCATTAAAGGCCCAGGAAAACTCAAGATGGTTTTTGGTATGCAAAAAGTTATTTTCTGACCAATCAATTTGTACTTGAAAGCATTAGATAGATTTTATAAGGTGTTTGTTTCAAAATTTTCTTAGTTCCCGAGGATGGTGAAACTCCTATGGAGCTTGATGTTTTTGACTTTAAAGGTCCTGGCATTGCACTTGCTATGTATAATGTTGATGAGGTTTGTCTTACTAATTTATCATATTTATCACATTTCGTATAAAGAATATCTAATGGTGGGAACTCAATGCTTCCTTAGTCCATCCGCTCCTTTGCTGAAGCGTCAATGGCAATGGCACTTGCGAAGAAATGGCCTCTGTATTTGAGCACTAAAAATACCATTCTGAAGAAATATGATGGCAGGTAACAGTGTCATCATTTCTGAAGGCATTTACTTCAATATTTGACCATATATGAGTAGTGAGCTTATCCTTTATCCTATGTTGATCACTGCAGGTTTAAGGAAATCTTTCAGGAGGTATATGAACAGAATTGGAAAGATAAATTTGAGCAACATTCAATATGGTAATGCCCTTTTTTATGATACATGTGGGTTTGTACTTTCATTGGTGGTGTTTGTTGGATGCCAGATACATGCAAATAAATAGTTATGGTCTGTGGTCTGTTGCTTAATTTAAGGTACGAGCATCGGTTGATTGATGACATGGTGGCTTATGCACTCAAAAGTGATGGTGGATATGTCTGGGCATGCAAGAACTATGATGGAGATGTTCAGAGCGATTTACTTGCGCAAGGTGATGTGGAGTCTGATGTTGTATCACTGTATGGTTACAAAAAAAGAAGCAATAGATTTTGAATTAGCACAATATGCAATTGTTGCAGAATTTAACCTTTAATAATTACAGAGTTAAATAAGAACATCACAAGCTCTTTATTTTGACTAAAGGTTTATTTTTGTATGTGCAGGCTTTGGTTCTCTGGGCCTTATGACTTCAGTTTTGGTCAGTAAGAAATAATACTATTTGTACTTTGCAAAGGTTATGTGGTTTTGAGAATGTCACATTAATATTATACAAAACATGGTTTACAGCTATCATCAGATGGGAAAACACTGGAAGCTGAGGCAGCCCATGGCACTGTTACACGTCATTTTCGGCAGCACCAGAAGGGAAATGAAACCAGCACAAACAGTATCGCTTCTATCTTTGCATGGACAAGAGGACTTGAACATCGGTGAGTTTCTCCTATCACATACAAATTTTTTCTTTGAAAATTTTGTCTACATTACATTTACTTTAGTTACAGTATTTGCTTGGTTGACCCTATCATCCAATTTCCCGTGTATTTTCTACTAAACTCTTGTTCCTATTACTATTTGCATTATCTTGATATTTGTATACTACATTTTTTTGATCAGGGCCAAGTTGGATAAGAATGATAGATTGGCAGATTTTGTTCAAAAGCTGGAGAGTGCATGCGTTGAGACAGTTGAGTCAGGAAAGATGACCAAGGATCTTGCCATTCTAATCCATGGACCGACGTGGGTGCCTACTTTCACTATCTCATTCAATTTACCCCGCCTTCAATAATTTCAACTTGTTTACTTAACAGAGGGTCGATTTTGGCTGTTTTTCCTGATAAACGGGTAAAACTACAAAATTTAAAAAGAACCATGCCAAAGTCATCTTTAATTATTTTGTTTAAAAGGTAGAATATAGGTTTGCTCCCCATCTTCGGCTTAAAGGATGGTTTTGGTATTGTAGTAAAAGTTTCTGCCATGGAGACACGGATAATAATCTGATTTATAGTTGCTCATTTGACTTGAACTTCCATTGACCTATTTACTAAACTCGCCTATTTTGCTACCTCTTGAAAATATGAACTATAATCTGTGGCTGACATGACATCTTGCTTTGACTTCCTGGAAAGTTTTTTTTATCTTCTGAGATAATTGCACGTGTACAGGGCATCAAGGGAATCCTACTTGAACACGGAAGAGTTCATTGATGCTGTTGCTCATAATCTGGAGTCGAAGCTTCAACCTCTATTGGCTCATTAAATTATTATTGACACACAACATCCATGGGGTTTGCCAGTGGGTTGATTGATTTATGCTTGCTAGGCATAAAAGCTGTTATACATACTTCAGGGCCTTTTGTGAGAATAATTTTTTGCACATGATCAGTCATTCAGTTCTAAGGTAGCACCTTTTGAAACTACTAAATGTTAATTGAGTTAGTTTTGTAAGATATTACTTAAATGTTTGTTTTGTGATGCAATTATGCAACAGGATATAGACAAAAGGGGTTCACTATTCTTATGATTGTGTTACTTTACATTTACTGGGTGGCAAGTGTTTTTGCTCTGTGGTTCAGATAATGGGTCAAAACCAAAATTTTGGACGGGTCAAGTTGAGACTAAGGGGGTGTTTGTTTTTGCAAAATTTGTCTGAATCACGTCTGAGTCTGACCGGTCAGACGCGGTCAGACCTTTTGGTGGTTTGTTTTTTTTTTTCGAGTCAGACATGGTAAATGGTATATCGTCTGACCGAGTCAGAGTGGTTGTGCCTATCTGACTGTCTCTTCCCCCTTCACCCTTCACATTCCAAAAACCCTATTATGAGGCTGAAAGATAAACGATAAACGATCTTCGCTGCATTATGTTGATTGTTTAAGGATTAGTGAATGTATGGAGATATAAGAGTTGCGTTTGATTTGTGTAGATGGTTTGGTGTTAATGTTTTGTGGAGAGATACGGAAATGGAAGAAAGAGGCGTGTGATAAATGTGTGAATGAATTAGGGTAAATATGAGTACAACTGACATATCCCTACATGTGGTATTGGATCAGTTAACTTGAAACCATCATGGGCCTTTACAACGAAAAAATTCATAGGTCAGATGGATATGAAACAAATTGGGCCGGTTGTAGTATAATTTTTGGACTAGTTTTCAAAATATTTCTGAACTTAGGCAACATGTTAATACATGTATGGCATGATTTTTGGAATAGGGTAAACATGCACTCATAAAAACATCATATTTCGCTTAAAAGATCCTTATCGAATATTCACTTAAACCGTTAAACTGTTTGGTGTATTGTTATTTGGTTGTGATATTTAATTATATGACGTTTGTTTTTATTTGGTAATAATGTATTGTTTCATGTTTATACAAGTTACTTATTCATCGTATTATTATTATTATTTGATATATACTCTAAAAAATAAACCATTCAGACAATTTTGAAAAAACAAACAACATTATTTCATTCAGATTTAGACATTATGACCACCTCTTGCCAGTGAGATGTGGTAGTCAGATTCAGACCCAAAACATCTTAATGAAACAAACACCACCTAAATATGTCATCTCCAAAATTGTACGGTATATTCTTCTATTAATAATTACTCCGTATCATGTCTAATGTGGTTAGCAACAAAATGATTCTAATGTGGTTAGCAACAAAATGATTTAGGAGGTTGTATGCAGTTTGAGCAACGTTTGGCGTGTTTAACTCTTTTTGTTGTTATTTGTTTATATGATCAAATAGACCAGTTCATAGTCAAATCGGTAGAGGTTGCAACCTTGATGTAACGTTAAGCAACTTTAACACCCTCATGTTTTCTGTACGGGATGTCACACCGATCTATGCCTTTGAGAGGTATTCTTTTGAGCAGTCTTGAAGTTCTAAATAGGCATGGCAATGGGCGAGAAAAAATCCATAACATGTGAGTACCGCACGTTGATGGGTGGGTAACTCTCATAGGTGAAAAATGAACCACTAATGGGTGGCGGGCAGGTGACGGGTGATGTATCCCGTCGCAGGTAAACCTAATCTGCAAACTTGCCACACCCGTTTAAAAATGCACATCAAAATACCCATGAACTCATCTTATATTAGAGTTGCACCGTTTAAAAATAAGCATGAACTCATCTTATATTAGAGTTACATTTATTATGTTATCTAAACAAGCAAGATTACCAGCGCGCTGCTGCGGGCGTTAATTTTTCGCGCGTTATTGTGAGACATTAATTTTTTATTTTTTTTCGGGTTTATTTTTTCGGTCTCATGTTTAATAGTTTGTTTTTGTTCTTATATTAAATGACAATCGCGTGGTTTTTTGTTTTGGCCCAGGCTGATAGAAAGTCGTAAATAGTTAAAAATGAGAGTACGTCCCGTAAATTATTATTTTTTCTTATTTTTGGCCAAAGAAGAAGAGGGGAATTATAAAGTTTTTTTTTTGCCGATGAACAGTAACCAAGCCCAGCGGGCCGGGTACTGTTCATTTTACTGTAGCACGTAGTCCAAAACGACGGCGTATAACTTTTCAAATGTGTATCACGATAATATGTATGAAGTTATTGGAAGATGTATTTGAAGCCTAGTAGAAAACATAGCATACTAATCATCTATTTTGAGTTCCGAAGAGGAACATAAAAAAAAATCAAACATATATTATAAAGAGAAAAGTTCAACGTAGACCCATAATTTAGTAAAGATCCAATGAACCAATCATAGCCTTCAATTTTTCATCAAATTAAATAAAACATACTTTTCACCTTTTAAAAAAAATTAAATATCTCACAAACCGTTAATTGTAACGCAAAACGAAACATACCATCGCGATGATAAATAAATCATCTTTCTATAGAGAGGCACTTTGATATACTTTCGACGAACTTTTTTTTTTAATTTTTTTCAGTCACGTCTGAAAAAATCATATGTGATTCTGGAAAATCACATGTGATTTGTATCACAAATCACATGTGATTTTATTAAATCACATGTGATTCTGATACAAATCATATGTGATTTTTCCATACGTGACCGAATAAAAAAGTTCGTCGAAAGTATATCAAAGTGCCCCTCTATAAAAAGATGATTTAATTCTCGTCGCGATGGTTTATTTTTTGTCGTTTGACGATTTACCGTTTGCAAGATATTTTATTTTAAAAAAAGAGGTGAAAAGTAGGTTTATTTTAATTTAATGAAAAAATAAGTTGCTATGATTGATCCATTGGGTCTTTGATAAATGTTGGATCTACATTGATCTCATCTCATATACATAAAGT
This sequence comes from Tanacetum coccineum, assembly GCA_026074375.1. NCBI lineage: Eukaryota > Viridiplantae > Streptophyta > Magnoliopsida > Asterales > Asteraceae > Tanacetum > Tanacetum coccineum. The sequence goes on along the minus strand of BQNB010013186.1, from coordinate 791 downwards.
TGAGATCCCTAAAGACCACAAAATTGGCATAGATCCAATGGACAAATATCCACCATCCATCTATTTTTCATCCAATGGTCAAGATCTCCCCACCTTTTACACTAAAGGGGTAAAATTGTCACATATATAAACACAAAATTACACACACATCAATTTGGTACAAAAAAAAACGGCCTCACCCACCACCCACCGGTTTCCACCGGCGACTCATCCTCCCAACAAACTTTTTCCGGCGACTCCTCCTCTACCTTTTTCCACCGGCGACCTCCACTTCTAAATAGATCGGGCTCCACCGACCAGACACCTTCTTCATGGCGACCTCTCTTACCAGTTACCTTCTTTCGGCGACCACCACGACCAGCCACCTTCTTCCGTCGACCTCCCCGACCAGCCACCTCCTCCATTCTAGAACTAGGTAAATCATATATGATTCTGTGTAAAATAATGTGTTTTGTTAAATCATTGTGATGTGTTTTGTTGAATGTGATGTGTTTTGTTAAAAGATTCTGAATATTTTGTTTGTTAGATGATTTTGAATATTTTGAATATTATGGAGAATCTTATATGATTTTTCATAAATCATATATGATTCTTGTGAATCATATATGATTCATGCTAGTAAGTATAGCTGTATTCCATGATGAATTACGATCCAAACAACATGAGTCTGTTATGTATAGTATGCAGTGGCAACGATGTTAGTTTGGCCTATTCTCGTATCGCTTATGGTACGTCATACTTGTAAAATGAAAGAGGGTGTACTATTTCTTTTGTCTATTTAAATCTTCAAC
>BQNB010013185.1:2064-77692 GCA_026074375.1 Tanacetum coccineum | reverse complement strand
CCTAAGGGAATTCTTAGGAATACACAAACGATCATCTTTAAACAAAGAACAAGTAAAATAAACTCACCTCGATGTTGCTTGGTTTCGAGCCTCATCCACATGTTACCAATATCTTCATCAATTGCATACATTGAATCGAAACCCACAACCTCATTACTAATGGTCACCAATAAAGTGGTCTTTCTACTCAACGCATCCGCCACTTTATTATTTTTAACCTCGGGTAGTGGCTTAGGTGAAGACCAATCCCGAACCGCATTGACCTTGGTTTCGTTAGGTTAAGACCAATCCCGAACCGCATTGACCTTGGTTCCGTCAACATGAATATTGATACGAACCTATCCCATACTAGGCTCGTATCGGTTCATAAGCTAAGTGTAGAACTCACTCCAAAAAGCTAGCTCAAAGGAGGAGGGGACACCTAGACTTTATAAACCATCAACCAATCCCATACTTGGCTAATGTGGGATCATAACAAAAACAACGTAAAACAAAAACACGACCTTTATCAGCATTTCAAGTAGAAGCGTTTAAACAAAATCCAGAAGGTAAACGCAACAATAAGCATTCTATTTGAAATGCTCAACAAGTTAGCAGTAGTTGTTTGTTCCATAAAAAGTTCAGGTCATATACTAATAGCCGTAGCTACAAGTTGTAAAATCATCTAGTAACATATCTTTATCTATAAATATAAACCGTAAAACGGCGTACGTTTATTATTAGCATGTTTCAAATAAACCCGCTTAAACAAAATCCAAACACTAAACGCTCGTGCCCAAACACGGCCTTAACTAAAACAAGACAACACTCGAGAGTTCCGATTATCAACCTTATTTGATGGACTTATTGAAGCTTATTAAAATTTCAACAAGCTCATAACCCACATCAATAACTAACCTTTTTAGCTTATTTGAGGGGTTTATTAGCTTATTGAAAACTTGATAAGCTTTATAGGGTCATTTTTAAAGGCTTATGACCTTGGTAGCTTATGTAACTTGATAACCCAAACACGGCCTTAACTAAAGCAACACTAGCAGTTCGCAGATGCTGTTTCTTTTACGCTATCGCTATTCGATATAACAAAACCTAATTATAAACAATTCAAATAAACACAAATTAATTAAAACCTAATTCGATTAAGCTAGGGTATCAAATATAATCAGTTATAACGATAATAACTAACAAAGTAAACACAATTATACCTGTAACTGTAACGGAATAACAGATTATTAAACCCTCAGGATTGTTTTAAATTGGAGTGGTTTTGTGATTTATGAAGGTGGATTTAAATTGGTATTTAAATTGGGGCATTTTTATTACAATAGTTTTATAAGTTAGAGGGTTAAAAGTGAAAAGGTGTTTATGAAGGGAGTTTTTTTTGTTTCTAAAATGAAAGTTGAAGGGTTAGAAGTGTAAAAATAATAAGATGGAGGATAAAAAAGTAAAGGTGTTTCCTTGTGTGCTTTAAACTAGCTACTTGATTTGAACCTGATAAAGTTTTATAGGGTCGGGTTAGTTTGGGTCCAACTTAGCTTGCTAGATTTATGGGGTAAACCCAATAGCCTAGTTTTGGTTTTGGGTCCTAGTTACTTTCTTATCCGGTTATTAACAAATTTTTAACTTTTGAAAAAAAATCCATTAAAAAATCTTTTTTTAATAAGTTTACCCCAAGTATACAACACTTTCAATTGCTTGTTGTACTTTGTTTCATAATAAACAAGAAGCACAAAAGTACGACACCAATATCATATTATATATAATATACAATAAGAGGGGGTGTTAGTGCATAAACGGTCGTTAAGCTCTAGGGATAAAAAAAATGATGAACAATAAAAATAGAGGGAGTGAACAATACAATGTACAGTACATAGCGGTGTTGGAAATACTCGACTCAACTCGGCTCGATTACACCACTAACAGTACTAATGGTCGTTACGTAACTATCGTTAAGTAACGACCATTAACTTTTTTTTAAACTTTAATATTAAAAAAAGTACTCAAACACAGATTTTACGTAATTGGTAATTCATGTTCCTGAATTATCCTTGGGATTATCAAGTTACGAGAATAGTCCCTGAGGTTATCCGTCGGTTGCAAAGTTAGTCCTTAACGTAAAACCTCGCGCTCTAGAGCTTAGCGCGGGCGCAAAAACTCGTTTATGTATAAATAAATTTGGTTTAATTATGCCATATATTAGTCCTTGAACAAATAGCAATCCTAGCATTATAAAACACTTGCTCCAAAGGTATAATATTCTCGTCCGATAACATTAAGAATTCTAGCTTTTTTTTTTTCTTTAAAAAGTAACTTGATAACCAGATAGACCAACCCGACTGACTCGTAACCCAATAGACCCGGTTTCTTATAAGGTTGGGTTGTGGGTTGATTTTTATTTTTTAAAAACCCGATAGATACGACATTGATACTCCTAATTTAAAGGGTGTTTTTTTATACGAAAGTTGAAAGCGTAAAAATGTAAATTTGGAGTACGGTGTAAAAAAAGATGAGTTATGTGCTGACTATGGGGTTGGAACCCATGAGCAGTTATGAAGAAAAAGAAACATCATTGTTTTCTTTGTGGGGAAGAAAATGTTATCAAATGGGTCAGAAAGCAAAGAGTAAACACCTCCCACCTTAACCTCTCGGGCTAATCAGCTCTTTCTGTTGGGATTCTCTCATGATATCATTATATCTATATTTTGTCATTTTGTTATGTGTAGTTCTAATAAATATTGTTTTTATGTAACTTTGTATGCAGGGACGGAACCAGAACTATAAGGGAACAAGTGAACGAAAATATTCGTATCATAATATGAAGGCTTTTATTTAGATTTAAGTTTATTTTGCATGTATTACCGAAGTAACTAAACAATGACTATAAACACATATTTTTTAGACCGAATGCGATCTGCAAAAGTTAGAAGTTTTTTACGAAACTATGAAATAGAACTCCATCATTGTGTGTATGTATAAAATTAAATGACTTAGCTATATTTGGCTCTTGAAGCTTTTAGCTTAACACAAACAAGACATCAAAGCGACTCGTAGGTTTAGTAGTTGGTTTACAAAGAACTTTGACATCGATGGTACACATAGTTACATTTGGCCACGTAGTCTCAACATTATTTTGCATAAGGGATATAAACAATGTGCAACTCGCAAGATTTTAATTTCAAATTGTGGTTTTGATCATGCAACATGTCGCATTTCTAAGTAAAATGTCTAAACCTCAAATGCGCTTATATTTTTTCCTTGAAATGGTGAACTGTATTATAAATCAAAACATATAAGTAGCTTACAAAGATTCATTAGACTAGAGTGGACATGCCCATTTAGTCTTAATATAGAATTGAATTCATACAACTATTATTATTTATAAAGAAGACTGTAGCTAATCACCATTCTTTTAGACTATAACTTATTAGAGTAAGAGCTAGACCTGAGCAACCATGGAGAAACCTCACTTCCTGACTCCATTTCCCTCAAGTAAACACCCTACCTGAAAACATTAGTAGCCCATACTAATGTAGATAGAGGCTCTTACAAAGGACATCATCAAGAAAACATTAGTAGCCCAAATAACTGCCATCACTCAAATGAATAGATTTACTCAAGGATACATCCTACCTTGATTACATTTCCTATTTTACAGTCCCAATTATTACCAAATGTAGCATACATCCTCACAAGTGGCAATACAACAAGATATAAAACACGCATCATCAGGTTGGCACTCCACCAAACTAAGCAGGAAACCTTCCTTCTGACCATAACGTTAGCCTCTAACTACACAGTTAACCACTTCCAAGAGCAGTGACTTATATGTTTTAAATACGTTTTGAACGTTTTTGTACGTTTCTAAATGTTTTTTAAAGTTTTTATCCGTTTTGGTCCGTAATATATGTTTTTGTACGTTTTTATACGATTTCATCCGTTTTTATCCATTTTCGTGCGTACAAAAACCTATAAATCCGTACACTTGTTACCAATTAACGTACAAAAACGTACACAAACGTAGAAAAACATAAAAAATATGGAAACGAACGAATTCGTAAATAAACGTATGAAAACGTCGTAAAACGTAGATAATGTGCGATAACGAACGAAAAATGTGCAAAACAAGCGAAAACGTGAGAAAACGAATGAAAACCTAGAAAAATGTGCGAAAACGTAGAAAAACGTGCAATAACGAGCGAAAACGTTCAAAAACGAGCGAAAGCATATAAAAACGTACGAAGCTTAAGAAAACGTGCAAAAACGTAGAAAATTGTGAAAAAACATGCGATAACGAGCAAAAACGTGCAAATTAAATAATTTTTATGCTTATGGTTTTAGTAGTCTTAATTTCGAGTATACTGCAAATTAAATCTATGCTTATGGTGGTAGTTAATTTTTATTAATTTTATTTGTAATTTATGTTTTATTGCTTTTATAATCGTATAAAAAAGTTGACTATGAAAAGAAAAATGATTAGAAATAGCTTTATCTAAATATCTTTTCATTTTTCTAAAAAAAAATATAACTCCTAAGGCTGCTTTTAGTTGGAGAAAATTTTTCTTCATTTCCTATTTCTTGTTTTGTAAAAAAAAAGGGATCTCTATCTCCACAATACAATTGAAATTTTTGAAAACGCGTTTAGTTAGAGAAACATACGTTTGTATTTTCCATTTTGCAAAAATAGAAAACATGTTCAAGTATTGTTTTTTTCTATCTCAATTCTCTAGTCATTTTTGTATTATAAAGATATATTCGAAATACAAAAACATATATTATAAACTAACCAACAAAAATTATAAAGGAAAAAAGGTCTAATACAAGAAACTAAAGAATTTAAAAAGTACACATTAAAATCAAATAACATGAAAAAAAGTCTAATACCTTTTATAAGTTTTCGTCCGTTGTTTCTACGTTTTCATCCGTTTTTATACCTTTTTTGTACATTTTTATACTTTTTCATCCGTTTTATACGTTTTCGTTGGCTTTTATATGTTTTTGTACATTTTTAACATTTATATACGGTTTTTAACATTTATATACGTTTTATTACGTTTTCATACGTTTTTATCCGTTATTATCCGTTTTTATAGGTTTGCGTCAGTTTTTTATACTTTTTCGTCCGTTTTGATACGTTTCGCCCGTTTTTATACGCTTTTGTCTGTTTTCATACATTTCTCTATTTTTGAACGTTTTGGCCTGTTTTTGTACGTTTTTGTCAGTTTTTATACGTTTTTGTCCTTCTTTAACGTTTTCGTGCTCTCTTATACAGTTTCATCTGTTTTTATACGTGTTGAATGCTTTTTTCCGCTTTTGTACGTTTTCGTCATTTTTTGTATGTTTTCGTCCGTGTTTATACATTTTCGTCCATTTTATACGTTTTCGTTCGTTTTTAGAGGTTTTCGTTCGTTTTTTACGATTTCGTCCGTTTTTATAAGTTTAAGTAGTTATTTATACGTTTTTATTCGTTTTCATTCTTATTATCCGTTTTTATTCGTTTTCTTGTGTCTGTTTATCATTTTTCGTCCCATTTAATGTTTGTCAGTTCGTTTTGTATTTGGTTTTAGTTCATTTACAGATTTCGTCATTTTATAAGTTTAAGTAGTTATTTATACGTTTTTATTCGTTTTCATTCTTATTATCCGTTTTTATTCGTTTTTATACCTTTTAGTTCGTTTTAGTAAGTTATATATGTTTTAGTACTTTTTTACCTTTTTATATGTTTTATATGTGCTTTTATTCGTTTTTTACGTTTTTTTTATGTTTTTGTACGTTTTTATACGTTTTTGTATGCTTTGATACGTATGAAAACGTACAAAAACATATAAAATGTACAAATACGTATAAATACATATAAAGTCGGATAAAAGCGTATGCAAACCGTGAAAAACGTACAAAAACGGGGTGAAAAGATTTAAAAAACGGCGGAAAACGTATAACAACGGACAAATAACGTATAAACTACGAAAAACGTTTATAGAAACAGACGGAAAAACGTATTATAAAAAACAGATGAAAACCGTAAATAAACCGACCGAAAACGCACCAAAAACGGCGAAAACGGACAAGAAAAGTATTAAATCTTAGCCTCAAAAAAAGTATAAAACCGGACGTAAAACGGTTATTACTCAAAAGGACGAAAACTATATAAAAACTGTCGAAAACGTAATAAAACGGACGAAACGTTAAAACGGATGAAAAGGATTAAGATAAACAACGATAACTGATAAAATAAAAGCGGACGAAAACTACAAAAACGTATAAAAACAAACACAACGTATAAAAACGAACGATAACCTATAAAAACATTAAACAAAAGAAAACGTATAAGAACGGACGAGAACGTATAAAAACGGAAGAAAACGTCTAACAACGGACGAGAACATGGACAATAAGTATAAAAACGGTTGAAACAGACGAAAACGTATAAAAACGGATGAAAGTGTAAAAAACGTATAACAACGGATGGATACATATAAAACCAACGGAAACGTATAAAATGGATGAAAATGTATAAAAACGGATGAAAACGTATAAAAATAGCTAAAAGCGTATAAACGTATAGAACGTAAAACACTAATTAGAACGCGATCCCATATTTTCATTGTTTTCTATAATACATTTTATGAAAACAAAGATGTTAACCTCCAACTAAGGCCCTAAAGGTTTTAGGGAATACATAAATAAGATAGAAACGTGCGGTCTGTTATAACTTAATAGACTCTATAACTTATTACAAAGTTACATTTTTCTCAATTTTACTTAATATGTTGAGTATTTTTCTCTAAAATTAAAAAACAAGATTGTTTTGTCTACGACAATAGTTTCAAAAATAAATAATAAATAACACCATCTATCACTTGAAGCTAAGAATCATCTCTATCTTGAAACCCAAGTAGATATAGAAACGTGCAGCCTTTTTTTCAAGCTCATATATATGTTGTTGAAAATGACTTAAACAAAAAACCTTGTTTTGATAGTATTAATAGATTTGAAAATCCCTTGTTTAGACCTGATCGGTTGAGGTTTTTCTGTCACGCATCTAATCAAACACAAAGCAAAACAAGTTAATTACGATACAACGTGCTGCTTGTTTGGGTCCTTATTGGAGGACTATTGTTTCTTTGTTATATGATGTGCTCGATCGTAATTATACAATGCAGCAATTTTAACGTTAAATAATTGCTTCTAGTATATAAGTTCTGTACCAAGTAGTGAGGTAGAGCCAAGAGGAAGGTGTCAAGTTAATTGCTTACATCTTGGACCATTTTCCCATAATTTATATTATAGGTGATGCTATTTGGATTCCATGATTAAAGTTATAAGTCATTCATTTTCTTCAAAGTCATTCATTTTATTAGTCAAGGAATTACGTAATGATTTGGGTCCTTATTGGAGGACTATTGAGTCTTTGGTAAGTTTCTTCCATTGCTATATTGTTTAACATTATCCCCTAAATTTGAAGTTACAATGCAATAAAAGTCTAGCTTTCCCACTCCCAAGTTTTTCTTCAAAAGTCTTTTATGTTATTAGTCGAGAGATTAGTGGGACGGATAGCAATGGATTATTAAAGCTATCTCTTAATCTAAAATTTATGTACTTTACAACTTTTAAAATTTTTTGTGACTTCTTCCTACATATTTACTTTTAATATTGTCCATGTATAGTTTTTAAGCTCTACAAGCTTGTTAATGTTGTGTTTACAACTTTTTTAAAGGCACAAATAGATCAAATTCACTCAATACATAGAATTAATTACTCTTTTTCAAAACAATCATCTCAATCAAACTTATGTTATAACTAAATAATCATATAGTAAAACCAAATCAAACAAAAAATATTAAAGAGTAAAACCATTTATCCTAATGTGTTCAACTAATTGATTTCCCATGAACCTTAAGCTCATGTACAAGCATTCTCAACATAAAAACTTCATCACCAAAAACTTCTAGTAGTTACTTTTCATTTTTATTAGTTAAAACTAAATAACTTTATAACCAAATTTGATGCGCGTCGATTTGAATTAGTATGATCTCTATTCTTTTAGATGCATTCCTATTTGTTTGAACAGTGATTGAAGGGAAAACGATTCAATAGTGGAAAATAGCAACAAATTTAACGACACAGAGGACGGGAATATGACCATAGCATTCACCTAATTTGATAGAAATGTATCTAATATATGTATTTGCATCTACTTTTGAGTTACAAAACATGTTATGACGCATCTAAAAGACTAAGGATACATCTAAATCAACTTGATGCATCTCAAATATGCATCTAAAAGATGGCTACGGTGTTGAGTATAGTATATATGGTCAAAATTGAGGGTTGGTCTCAGCGATGGTGTAATGGTTACTTTAGAGTTGGGTCTACTATACTGTGGTATGCGACTATCTTGCAATTTGCTTAATTGAGTGTAGCGGTAGTTATTGGTTTTTCTATTTCGTAATGTCAAGTACTATAGCCATTTCCAACATCTTCGTGTTAGAAATATCTTTTTACGGCCCGATAGAATTAATAAAGCTTAAGGTACAATCCAACTAAACACACACAAACAAAGCATCTAAGTCAACCAAGACATGAAAAATAAAAAAATAATTAAACTTGAATATATATATATATATATATATATATATTTAGTCTCTTATAGTATATATATATTTATATAATTATAACTAATATTATATATAGTGAATGGCTTTTACACTTTACTGGTATTTTGTTGTATCCCTTATATATTATTTATATATAGTGAAGCACGTGTTTCTTGTCACCGTCAACATGCCACGTCCCTGGGCTGGGGGCTCAGTTTACGTAGGGTTTGTTGGTCAGTATTCCTAAGAGCGTATCGTTAGATCAACTGTTAATAGACCACCATAGACCAGTTTCTCCTATTAACTATGAGAGGTGGAACGAGTTCTCGTTCGCTAGTTAATGAGTCACATGGACATGAGCCCTGCGGGTTGCTTGAACTGAATCGGTCAGGAAGTTATTTTTTATCATATGAAGGGTCCATTTGGGTATTTAAGACACGGATGGTCAGAAGTTACTTTCAGGACAGAAAATCCATTTACGGTTTTGGTTTTGGTCCTTTAACTCATCACTCGTTATTTATCCTCTCGGTTTGTATCACATGATCGTGTTTCAGTTAAAGTCTTATCTAAAAGAAGTTTCAAAGGCCCAAACACACTCTTAAGGTAACTCATAAATCATGCCGTAGTGTTTTAGGAACTCAAAACTGTACAAGCTGTCTTGCAAAAATATTCAAAAATGTGAACGAACCCCAATCTTTTTGGCACACCCAAGAAACTTAGTTAACAGCAAGTATATTAAAGGGTATGAATAAATTTAGCCAAAAGGATTACTCTAGGGTTGATATCTAGAACACACAAGGTGACCCGGAATACTGCCCTAGTTTTAGGGTTATATGTAACAAGTTTATAACTATTTTCTTATTAATATACAAGCATATTTAGGGGATCATGAAATATAATGACATGCGTTAATGTTTCAATAAATTAGGTAATTAAGATGCTTACAATGATGTGGATGATTATGGATGATTAAGTGCACACAAAACTACCCAAGATCAACTAAAAACCCTAGTTTCTATACCCAAACCCGAATTTCTTGTAAAACCCTTTGAACCAAAGCTTGAATACCCTTGGATACACTATGAAATCTGTTGAAATTGAAAGGAGAGGAAGAATTTATGTGTGAGTTTTGAGGTGGTGAATGACTTAGTCACATGGTGGGTTCCTTTTATAGAAAACAATTTATCGGTATGGCTTGAATGTATTTGCTATGGTTCACTTGTGTGTTGTCTTGCTTAATGAATCAACAGCATTTTGGATCCTTATGGTGTGCTTGATTTCGTGTATTATGGCATGGATAGGGGGAAGAATAGCTAGCAATGTTCCTATGGCTTTTTGGTTTTGACATAAATGTGGAAAAATGGTGTATTACATAAGCAAAGGAAGATAGGTGTTGGTGACTACCAAATTAGGGATGGCTGATTTGGCTAGTTAAACAGGTCGAGGAGAAATTGTTATTTGAAAAAAATATGTAGTGTTATATTGCTATAGTAAAAGGTGGATGAGGAGTATTGGTTAAGTTGTGCATGCATGCATGACTAAATGCAAGTTTGGAAGATTACCGTATAAATTGTAAAACACGTTATGTATTACGACTTGTAAAATAATGCTCAATGAGGATATATGTAAATGTACTTATTAAGGATTTGATCTAAACGTTTACGTCTAGAGACAAAGTGCATTCCAAAAGATTGTTTCTCACTATTACGCGGGATGCATAAAGGTTTTTAGTAAAAGTCAATTATTTCACGTAATTAAAATTAAAATCGGTCATAGTATAGATAAAAAAAATTTTTGGGATAACCTAAAAATGTCGGTTGTTACAAGTCTCTCCCATAATTAAAGGAATTTCGCTATAATTCAATCAAGTCTACTTATGAAAATTTTTCTTTCCAAACAGCTTTGTTAACTATATAGCATTAACAACAATAAGTGTATAAGAAAATATCCAATTTACATGAGCCTTGCCCAGTCCTGGAGGTAACCATCAAAAACCTTATGTTGAGTAACAACTTTGTAACCCTAACTTAATTTTGCAACTCATCAAACAGTACAGTTTTGAAATTATGTTCATGAGTTAGTTACCCAAGCTCACGTTTTTGTAGAATTGACTCGACTTTGTTTACTCAATAATTCAATATACAATCAAAATCCTAACTCACATAAGCACTTTAAGAGTGCATTAAGATATGCAAGTAAGCTTTATGGCAGCTTCAAAATAGTTATTTGCACCAAAAATGGCCTTCCAACATGTCGCTAAGACTGTTAGGATGCATCAAATAGTATTCCAACGAGTCGACTACCAACTGGAGCTCAACCCTTAGCTGGAGCTAAGACTGTTGGCTCTATAGGAATATAGTAATCATAGGTTTCCAACAAGTCGAGTTAACCAGTCATGTTGGACTAATTTGAATTAAAGCAAGATAATGTGCTAACTTAGTTTTCCAACTTATCGCTACAAGCTAGAGCTTAAATAAGTTGGCTTAATAGGTTATCCAATCCGATACTCGTCTGTGTCACATGGTTTCCAACGAGTCGCCGACCCGTGTTGGCTACATAGGAATATAGGAATCCACAATTGATAACATCAACATCTAATGTCACATACGGTCAAATTATATGACACACATATGCCCAAAGAAATTTAGTGGATTATGCATAGCATTAAAACTATTTCGAAAAGAATAGTTTTGAGTCTTTCTATGATAGTTGAGTTCTTTCTAACAGATTCATGGATAATGCCAGGTTATGCCAACTGTCTTTCTCCTATTTCTAACCAAAAAGTAGGAAAGACACGTATGCCCATACAGTGCTTCATATGGGATGTCTTTTGTGCTAATTGTGTAACGGTTGTTATAAGAAAACTCAACTAAGGTAAATGAGTGTTTCAACCTACGTTGACTTAAGTCACACATGCCCGAAGCATGTTACTTCTCAAGGTTCTAAAATAGTCCCTCACTCTGTTCGTTTGTTCTTGGAGGTGGTAGGCACGTGTATCAATTCAATTATTGCCAAACCTAAATTAGTCCTACCGTCGGGCTTTTTGTACCACATCGTGAAAGTGAAGGCGACTATCACTATTTGAACTGAGTATCCTATGAGCCTAAATTTCCTTGAACCTGGATTGAAATGCGTGATGTCATTAGTCAATTCAAATTACTTACTTCATCAAAAGTCATTGTTATTCTTGCTGCGCGGACATTATTTCGTAATTAAGTCCTTTGAGACATTTGTTCGATATCCTATGGTGATTATTTTGTAGTCCGTCGCAACGACTTGGGCAGTTTCAAGGTTAATTGTTAGGGCCTTGCTTTCGAGCAAGTCGTGCATGTTCCATCATACTTGGCCGGATATCCTTCTCATTCTTGACCACCGATAATATTAACTTGCGTTCTTGTACTTCTTATCAAGGGAAACAATTGGAAATGAAACTCTAGTCTATGGATTGCCTTCATGTAACTACCTCAGCTTAACTAGTTCTCGCTGATTCAAAGCTCTTATCGTTAGTATCTCGAACTTCAACTCATGTCAAATTCCAATTCTCGTCCTTCTAAGCTTTTTCACATCCTCGTTGAGAATTCTTCTAAAAAACCATACAAGTCTGACTAGTAACATTTTGAGTCTTAAACTTAATCTCGAGCACTATCAAACAATGAAATGTCTTGATATTAAGATATAAATTGTTAAAAGCTCAAAGTTTTTGAAGAATTGTCTCAATTCTGCGGGTTGCTCAAAACTAATGCTAATGCAACATAATGGTAACACTTACTTGCTTTTATGATGTGTGTGGAGAAATCAATGGAATGCTTTGAGACTTTAATAGTGTATTAAGATCTGAAGTTCTTCACTGTGCTTCAATTGCCATTAACCGTCGCAGGCATCTAGGTTATGCGAGACTTACAAAACTTGTTTCGACTAGCATTCCCATATGATCTCCGTATCCCAGGATGTTCTCAAACCTTTTTTCCAACTCAGGTATCTTGCTACCACGTCTTGTTTTTCTTTGGTGGTTCTTGATCGTTCGCTATCGGGGTCACTTAGCAGTTTCCAACTAACTGGATTTGTCTCTTTATCGAGCATTTTTGGCCAGAGGAGGTGCGGAGGACTATCTGTAATTATCATTCTACGTCGTAACATATAAATTTAGTTTCTCCTTAACTTAAGTGCAAAATCACTAGTTCCTAGCCAAAGTTATGTGTCACTTGTTAATTCTTCTCTCGTTCCTTAAGCTGTCCAGACTGCACATGTGTATAACCTTGTTCCTCTTTTATTTGTATGCAATCCAATCCTTTATTTCAATACATGCCAGTGTTTCCAAGAAAATTTTCTGTTTCCTTGGGGATTGAAGATCGATGTCATCACGGATAGCCATATGATTTTGCGTTTTGCAGATTGTTTTTCCCGAAAAAGGTTCTTAGCATAGTTACTCGGTACTGTTAGTAGTTGAGAGGTTTTGAGAAATATTGAACAGGCTGCTGATTACAGTCGGGGAACCTAGAAATTAGCGGGGTTCTGTAGGGTATTCATGGCTTAAGATCCACAAGGGTTGGAAGTCTTAACCGGAATGTGTACGGTATTAGATAGGCTCGAAAGTTGTTCATGATCTTCGTTGTTTCACAAATAAATAAGGTATGTCGTCTATAAGTAAAGTGACGAACTTAACTAGTTACGGTCTCTATACTCTGTCCCCTAATTCCATGAACGCATTCATCGTGTCTATTGCTTACACCACTATGACCACAAACGTTTTAGTTGATTACATCAAAATAGTTTCTCTAATTCTAAGTTGCGTTTATAACGATCTTTCTTCTCAAGCTTATTCGACGATGTTTTTTTCTCTAAGACCTTCAATGTCGACACGGAAATAATTGCTAATCTATTTTACTGCTGGCTATTATAGAATCTTACTATAAGTCCCGAGTTGTTCTGGCTATAATATTCTACCGTTATCTGAACGCGATAATCGACGAGTCTTATAATTTCTATACGTTTCTACTATTCATGGTGGCACGCTTCCTGACTCTAAATCTGATTAAACCGAAGTATGCAACAAAGATAACCGGGGATGGATGAACCTTCCGTTGTTTTAGAGGTAAGATCAAAAAAGATACAGGCCATGTATTCAATGAATTTCATAGGGTGTTACTAAATACATAGCAATCGTTCCTTAGACAAGCTTCGTTGCACAAAAGGCAAGATATGAAGCCCAAGCTTGTTGATAATCTTTTGGTCAAAGGTATATTGGGTCTAACCGAGGTGTTATTGGCATAAAGGTAAGGGGTATTACTAGTTTTGTTCTTGAGTTCGCGTTTGTGTTTCTTCTTGGAGGCATGGTTTTAAAATTTATCCATAACATTTATTTGAGTAAAACTTTTATGCAATTTTGACCATAATGCATCTTGAGTAAAATATACTACGTAGTTTTAAATTTTCAATCATAATAGTCATGCAAGGAGATACTACCACATAAATTTGTATTTCGATAAAACGATTGTTTTCGGTGTGGATAAAAACCTTCGACAAAAGTTGTGCTCCAAAAAGAGTTTTGACAAAAAGGTATTTCAAGTAGCGTATAATAAAGATTTTACAATTTGAAAGCGTAATGGCCAAGCACCATGAAATTGATAAACAGGAGTTTATTTTAAAACAAATTTCCAAACATGGGTTGGATACGATATTCAACAAAAGTTGATGTTTGGACATCATATTACAAGGTTTTGATTCTAAACAATCAAATCATTGAAAAATTACTAATGCCTTTATGTTTTAGATGGTTTTCATATGTAGTACATTTATTGGTTAATTTTTTCGTTACCGTAAAGACTTGACTTCAACATTCGTATCTTGTATCCATCTACACGAAACATGGACATCAGGATAGAAATGGTCTATCATGGTCACAAAGCAATGACCCTACCAAGAATCATTAGGTTATTACTCCCTAAGATAGTTCTTTTATTTCACCAAGTATGTCCCCAGCTCGGATAATATGACATAATATAACATTTGAACGTTGACACGCAATGGGTTTCATTACTGGGGTAAATAACTATTAACCCGACGCATCAGTCATGAACGCGGTGTGGTATATTCCTTTAGGGCTGATCTATGTAACAGCTATTGATGTCGTAAAAGTCTGTTAAAAATTCTTATCTAATCTACAATTACTATTCTTAGATATTTCCTCGAGGCATACTTTTGATCATAATAAATACATGTTAAATGTTGTATACTATGATCAAGTAAGCCTGACGTCATACTTACTTGCATCACATAGGCATTGCCCTTCTATTGTCATCGCATTATAAGTGTCACTGTTTATAGATATAACACATAGCAAATCTCTTGAGGTATAATAATTCAACCAAGGAATACACATATAAATAATTGCACAAAGTAGCTCATATTATGCGTGCTATATAAAGGGTATTATAAGGTTTAAGTTTAGGTCAAAAACACCTAGTTTATCTATTAACCAGTGGCTCTGTTTGTTATAATTTGTAATAACTCCGTCTAAGGCGGATAAAACGGACTGTAACGGACAAGATCAATCATACCAGACATTGATATAAATAATTAGAGAATTCACTAAATGGAAAATACAAAACAAACGTATGTCATGTTGGACTCTGACACAAGTGGAGACTTGTATCGTGGAATTTTTCATTTTTTCATGTAATTTCAATCGTGGATAGTCAATAATCCACGACATACATAGTTATTTTAGTTATAAATCCCACAACCCATGACGATAGATACTCAACAATTCAACCCCATTCAATGAAAGACATAACCAAAAGAAATATGCAAAATTATTCAATTGTCCCAAAGGGGGTCTCCATTTAGGTCACACTGAGCTTTAAGCAGGAAGCACTTTTGTTAAGGGCATTATCATTGTTAACTCCTAAAAATGAATACTCGAAAACGTCAACATAAAGTTGCTGAGCTCGTAGGTTTAAGTTATAAAAATTCATTTATTGTGCATATAGTATAAGTAGGAGAATAGTGAGTAAGATGTGCATATACAACACTAAACCGCACCGATCGCAACAACCAAACATCAAGAAATAGTTGTGCATAATAACCACACTAGATCTGGCCATACAAACTTGAACTCAAGAAACAGTTTGAATCACATAAACAAACAGATGGCAACAATTACGAAACTCAAGCAATATTAGTTGTGCATATTATCACACAGATTGGCAACAAATGAACATCTAGAAAAAATTGTGCATAAATAACCACCAAGAAGGCACATATTATCCAAAAATGAAAACATGTACACAGCATATAACACATTTAAAATATCCTTTCCAGTGATTTCATTTTCCCCTCCAAGAAAACAATAAGGTAAATGGGGCTACGAAAACTCACCTCAAGTAAGTAGTACAATCGGGCAAATAACACAAGTTCAAAGAAGCTCAAGTCCTAACCGCGACCTAGTTTAATAACGAGGCGCTTTAGGTTTACAATATGAAATGTACCAAATGCATATGAGTTTTATAAATATTTTTATCACCCTTATATAGTTGTGTCTAAGGTTTTCCTAGTTCAAATTATACTTTAAAAACAAGTTTACAAGTCTTTTATAATGGAAAGTATTCTAAAAACAGTTGCTGGAATGAGTGTTTTCTCGACTTCACAGGCCGTATCTTACTCATTTTCAATTGAAATAAGGCGTTTCAAAAGCCTAGGTTCAAGGTTTTTGAGTTTTCTTTTCAGAAATGTAAGCCTCATAAAGTGAATGAAATTTTAAAGGGTCCATATGTGTCTTATAAGACACGGAGGTCAGGTTACTTTCAGGACAGAAATATTTACCGGTTTTGTTTTGGCAATAACTCACTCAATATTTATCCTCTCGAGTTGATTCAACTTGCTGAGTTTAAGTTAAAGTCTTATCTACAAAAAGTTCAAAAGGCCAAACCACTCTTAAGGTACTCATAAATACGCCTAGAGTTCAGAACTCAAAACTGTACCACTAGTCTTGCAAAAATAATTCAAAAATGTAAACGAACCCCAATCTTTATGGCCACCCAGAAACTTAGTTAACACACTATATTAAAAGGATATGAAAATAAATTTGCCAAAAGATTACTCTAGGGTTGCTAACACGAGCACACAAGGGGACCCGGAAAACTGCCTAGTTTTAGGGTTTTGTAAAACATGTTTATAAACTATTTTCTTATACAACAAGCATATTTAGGTGATATGAAATAACATGAGATACTTATAATGTATGAAAAATAAGTAATTAAGATGCTTACAATGATGTGGATGATTATCGATGATTAAGTGCATAATAAACTACCAAGATCAACTAAAAACCCTAGTTTCTATACCCAAATACTAATTTCTTGTAAAACCCTTTGAACCAAAGCTTGAATACCCTTGGATACACTATGAAATCTGTTGAAATTGAGAGGAGAGGAAGAATTTTTGTGTGAGTTTTGAGGTGGTGAATGAATTAGTCACATGGTGGGTTCCTTTTATAGAAAAGAATTTAGGTAAGGTTGAATGGTCTTGCAAGGTTCACATGTGTATGCCATGCTTAATGAATCAAAGCATTTTGGAGCCTTATGGTGTGCTTGATTTCGTGTATATGGCATAGGATAGAGGGGAAGAAAAGCTAGCCATGTTCCATGGCTTTTTGGTTTAGACATAGATGTGGAAATGGTGTATTAGTAAGCAAGAAAGAAGGTGTTGGTGATACCACTTAGGGAGGGCTTATTTGGCTAGTTAAAAGGGGAGGGAAATGTTTATTTTGAAAAGATATAAGTGTTATAATGTATTAGTAAAGGTGGTGATGGTATTGGGTAAGTTGTGCATGCATGCATGTAATAAAACCGTATGTATATGACTTGTAAAATATGCTCATGAGGATAATAGTAACGTACTTATTAAACGTAGACTAACCTTAGTCTAGAGACGAAGTGTATTCAAAGATGTTTCTCACTATACGAGGGATAACCTAACGGTTATACGTAAAGTCAAATATTCACGTAATTAAAATAAAACGTTCAAGTTAATAGATAAATGATAACCTAAAAATGTCGGTTGCTATACATCTTCTAATTCACTTTATAAGTAAAATTTTCATTTTTTTTAGTTATAAGTTTCGTACACGCACAGGGTTTATACATGAATCAATTTTAGTTTTTTTTATAACATATGAGTTTTCCTATATGTCGTGTACTTTTATAAAAAAAATAATTCTAAATAATAATATTTTTATATATATTTTTTATTTCTAATATCTTTCTTAAACTTTAAGAGGAATATGATTAATCATTAGTTGTTGTATTTGAACCATATTGTGAGGATTCTAAATCTTGAATTAATGAATAATGATTTAAGTTAGTTGTTGCTATATGTATAATCTCGTTTATATGTTTTTGATACTACAGTATTCCGTGTTTTTATTTTATATCTTTGCATATACGGAGTTTTAGGTATTATGATTAATATAATTTGAAAAAAGAGATTGGTGTAGTAGAAATGTAGTTGTATATATGAAATAAGACGGTGTTTGGAAATAAAACTCAAGAGTAAATTCATCACATTAATAATGTTTATTTGGCAAATGATTGCCGACACTATAAAATGGAGACGTGAAGAATGCCTGGCGTAATTCTCTCAAGAAATGGGCTCTACCTGTAAACATGGTACAACACCAGGGACGAATTGTGTAATTTTCTCCAGTAATAATAATTTGCTTTTTTCTAATACCGTCACCATCCTAAAAAGCGTGCTCACAAACAAAAAAATGAACAAATTATGATATTTGTAATTAATGCTATTTTTTATTGAACAAAAGTCATTTTTACCCTCATAGTTAGTATATAAATTAAAAATTATTAATAAATGCAAGTTTTAATTTTAAGGTTACGAAAAGTATTCATAATTAGGGTTAATAGACAAATAAGTTACTAAAGTTTGGGAAAATGTTCGCTTAAGTTACAATAGTTTGGGAAAAAGTACGAAAACAGAGAAAATCGTACACAAACATATAAAAACGGATAGAAACGTATGAAAACGGACGAAAATATACAAAAACATATGAAAATGGAGAAAAACGTACAAAAATGTAAAAGAAGTACATAAACAGAGAAAAACATACACAAACATATAAAAACGGATAGAAACGTACAAAAACGTACGAAAATATACAAAAATGTACGCAAATGGAGAAAAACGTAAAAAAAAGTACGAAAACAGAGAAAAACGAACACAAACGTATAAAAGCGGATAGAAACGTACGAAAACGGACGAAGATATACAAAAACGTACGAAAATAGAGTGTAACTTTTTTAAGGTTGAGTAACCCATTTAATAATCGCGTGAACTATAGTAACGTGCTTGTAACATTTTAAACTATAGTGTCGACGTGGACAAGGGAACCGGTATATCATCCGGTTGCCCACCCTGGGAGTAACTTGAGTGTATCTTTTCTCAAAGTTAAGTAACCCATTAAAAAAACCGTAAACGAGAGTAACTTGTTTGTAACATTTTAAATTATTGTAACTTTGGTGAACATTTTACCAAACTTTAGTAACTTATTTGTCTATTAACCCTAATTATGACTAGTTTTCCTAGATTACCCTTATAATTAAAACTTGCATTGATTACTCATTTTTTATTTATATACTAACTATGAGGGTAAAAATGACATTTTAATATTTTATCAATCAAAACTAACATTAATTACACATATCATAATTTGTTTATTTTTTTGTTTGTGAGCACGCTTTTTAGGATGGGATTAATTTTCTCCCTCGTTGAATCGAACCCTTGACCTCCGCTTTAGAAGGCTGGTATTCTTACCGCCGAGCCACCTTTTCTGGTTAGAGAGTATAAAGTTTCTGAAAGTAAATTTATAAACTTACTAAAAATAATTGAAATTTGTAATTTAACACTAAAACCCATAAGTTTAGATTTATGATTAGATTGTTTTTGAACTTTTTTGTTTTGATTGTAAAGTTTTTTTGTTAGAATATGACGTTATTTTATTACCTTATTTTTAAATTTTTTATATACTATTTAGACACTCTACTACCCGACAAGGGACTCTCATGACTCGGTTAAACAGAGTAAAGAATATTGCATGGAGAACATAAAAAAGAAGGTCAACGTACCAAATGCAGATAAGAAACAACTGCAGGATGTCCAAGGCCGCTACGCTACAAAGCATGACGTAGTCGATGACGTTGACCTAACGTCAACCACTCTATTACCCATCGGTCCATAGGGTGTGTTTCCATCTGTGTACCCCATGCAATCGACAACGACGTCCGTCTATATAAGGAGTCCATTAAACACTCCCAAAGGTATGACTTCCGCACCTAAAATACACATACATTACTCTAATATGATTACTTACTCTCACGCCGGAGTCCAATCGCGGGAACCCCTCCTGCGGTAAGGCTAATGGTGCTACTTTTTCTTAGCAGGAAGTCAATTATACTTTTACTTAGTGCAAAATACCTCCTCCACGAGCTTGGAATCATTTCTCCAAGTGAGTCTCATCTATACTCAAGTTACACCCCAAATTTTGTACTAACAAGTTGGCGCTATCCGTGGGACGAAATACAATTGCATCCCTAAAAACTCATCACCAATAATCCCTAAAAACGCTATCCGTGGGACGAAATACAATTGCATCCCTAAAAACTTCACATGTTCAATTCTACCCAAATGATTTATTTAAAGTGATTCTCAATGTCAGTAAGGTACAGACATATATTAGAAAATGTGCTTAGTTAGAGAAACATGCATTTGTGTTTTCCATTTTGCAAAACTAGAAAATGTTCAAGTGTTGTTTTTTTTCTATCTGAAACCTCTACTCACTTTTGTATTATAAAGACATATTTGAAATACCAAAACAAATATTATAAACTAGCCAACAAAATCCAACGTATGCTGCTATTGTGTTTTCAACCACTTATTATCTTGTTTTTCTATATAGTGAACCGGTTCGAATAATATGAGTATTTTAGGGTCATTACATGTAAAACCTTGAATTATCAGAACAATAAGCACCTTCAAAATGCAATTCCAAACGCCCTCTAAATAGATTACATTCCAACCTTGTATTTTACAACGTAATATTTATCTGTGTAAGAATGTTCAGACTTTCTTGTAATTTTGCAGCGATTACTCACTGAAAGAAGCAGGTTCAAGCGCGTATAATAAAGCGTGTAAGAATAACAACCTGTTGGTGTTTGATTCTCTTTTTAGTTAGTTTATCTTTATAATAAAGCAGCTTACATCTGTTTTCTTCCGTATTAGCTCAACCTGCTTACTATGTTGTATTTGTGCAAAATTAAGCAGCATACGTTGGATTTTGTTGCAACAAATCTTTTAATGTTAAAATGAAAAAATCAGAAGCAGCTTGCTATTTTAATCAAGCAAATAGTGTAAAACATTATATCTTGAAGAGTTTTGAACATAAGTAGGTTGTTACTATCTGCATTTTTTTGTAGGATTAAATAACCTCAAAGGTTGTTTCTCAGCTGATCCTTATGAAGTTTCTTTCTTTCTTTCAGTATTACCATCTGACAGATATGCAGTTGTCCCTGGTGAAAATGTATGATTTCCTCTTCTACAATCACTTATAATCTGTTTATCAGTTACCAATATATAAGATAGTATGATGACTATTGAACCAGAAAATTGTAAATGAGATAAACTTGTTTACGTGGCATATAGACTGTTATACAGGTGTTATAGTCTTATAGGTAGAAATTTCAGAAATAATTGAATGACAATAGCTGACATGGCCATTATCGGTAATGTAGTAACTTGTGCAGGCTCAAGCAGGGAATGATGGAAATGACGCCAGTATCCCTGAGAAAGATGTGAAGAGAATGAGGCTTTGAATTTTGCAACTCATACAAAGTGTTACTAACAAAGGAATAGATATAAATGCAATATGTACAAAAAATGTGTTCAATTAAAATGCTGGGACAGAAGTGTGGGCGGCAACGGTGGAGCGGATAATATGCGCTAAGGATTTTGTTCGGTTCTAAACATAAAAAGCAAAGGTAAATTTATGTAATCATAAATCTAATTAACAGTCTTTCTAGCATTATTTTGATTTATTATGGTAGTTATAGACTACTTGCTTAGGATTTCATGTCATTATAGTCGTTATGCCCTGCTTTTGAAGACTCCTTAGTTGTGCTTAAGTTCTAATCCCCATACCGCCTGTAAAATAACAAGTTTGGTTTATGTTAACTAATAATACTTTCGACTTTGACCTTAAAAGTTACGATGAAATATGTAACTTTTCAAGTCTTTTTCTTTTTTGAGCCTATCTGATCTTCAGTTCGAAATTAAGAAGAAAAAAATTGCATATCTAAACAAGTTCAGTTGCATTCTTCTAAATGGGCCGACTACCTTTTTTTAGTGCTTTTTGAGGAAATACACCATATCAGCCGTCCAAACGAACAAAAAGACAGCAGCAGATATATGGTAACTGTTGTTCATATTTCAGATTTTTGTTTGAAATTTTCTACAAAAAAGGTTATATATTCAAAACCCTTTTGTGTTAGTTTTGCTAGAAGGTATTTGCCATGTTATCACTGCAAGACTTAGAGATAGAATGGAATATTAAAATGCATAGGTGTTGTATATTTTAAGATGTACAGTAGTTGGAAAACATGCCAAATGCGTTGTATTTGTGTCACTACATGGCTTTGTCTACCATCATATGTCTGACTGCAAAACCTAAAAGGTATATAACTTATATGTATTAGAGGTGACATGATGGATAACGGGTCAAGATGGGTCATTTTACCTGTCAAATTGGAATTTACCTCTGTTATTTCTTGATTGCAGCTTTGATTAAAAGTATTAGACTACAAACTGATGGGCGTATGACCGGTCATTTTGGATCAACTATGTCACCTCACGTTCTGTTCAATTAGCAATCCCGCTTGTGTATCCTAGAATGATAAATGTTCATGATATTGAATCAAAGGTATAGAATAATCTGGCTTCACAAAATGTTCAAATATTCAATTTCTATATCTTAAACGTTTTTTTGGGATGTTTCATCTGTGGCTACAGGAAACCGATGGATCCGTTCCCCTCCTATACTCTCTGGTGAACATGTGAGCGATGATGGGATCTATCTTTTCTTCTTTTAGTGAAATTCCTAGTCAGGTACACTGATATTTGTATATCTTTACTTGTATCATAGAGTGGCAAAATGGCGGGTCTAGTAATGGGTATAAACATTCTTGGCCGGATTGGATTGACCTGAAACATTAACCGACATGGTAAATCTAATTAGGGAAACTATATTGTAACACAGTTTAGGAAGTTACATGCATTATACTCCTGTCAGCAACTTTCGACCCGTTCCAATTTTGGCTGCCTTTAAAACTTAACAAAACTAACTCGTTTGTGATTAATACTACCCAAATACCTCCTAAAATGGGTTGAAGCTGACATCTGTCTGTATATGCTCATTGTCTCATTGCATATATTTTTTTGGCTTGTAAGTTGATGTTTGATAGAATAACACTTACAGGAGGCCTAATTCTTCAATCATGTGTTTAACTCAAAACTTTTCAATATGGTACTACAGCTATATGACAACCCCTTGTCAAAGAAGCTAAATGAGGTTGTAAATGAGATACGAAGTTAAAGATGTAACTACCTACGGTATATAATGTCACAGGCTGAAGATACGAAGCTAAATGAATGTTGTTCGGGATGATGTGAATGTAAAGACTGAAGCGTATCACAGTCTACCTGCAATTGAAAAAAGGAGGCTGAAGCTCGAAGCATTAGATAAAATTCAAAAGACGTTTGACACACATGTCGGCGTTTGGTGGACAATAAACATTCATGCTTGTCCGGCCATTGCTGCATAAAAGTGTGCAAAACAAAAGTCACATAATATTCCAAAATAAATCGACTTTGTAATTGATATGTTTACTTTGATGTAGTTTTAGTAATCTTAATCCTGATTAAACTGAATATTAAAATTGAGAGTTAATAAAATTTATTTGTGTGCTTGTTTGTATGAATGTCTAACTCCTTTGTTCTTAATTTGTACTGTGATGCATGATAAATGAGTAAACGAAAAAAAAGCCAAACGTAACAGTTTGCATGGGAAAAAAAGACAACGTAATAGAATGGATGGGTGAGCTTCAAAAAATGCATAAAATCATACAAAATTCAATTAAACACAACAAAGCCCTTAGAAAATAAAGAAAGTGACAAATAGGTCCCTGCACTTAGGAGGGAAAAAAAAGAGGGGAAGGTGGTTCAATTCTAAAGGTTGTGATGGGTTTTCTAGGTTTTCTAGTGAATGCTTTTACACTTTCTTGTGTATTTTGTTGAATATATATATATATAGTGATGCCCGTGTATTGTTGTCACCGTCACTGCCACGCCCCTGGGCTGCTGGGCACAGTTTACATAGGGTTTGTTGGTCGTATTCACTAAGAGCATATCGTAGAACAACTGTTAAAAGGACCCCATAGGACCAGTTGCACCGATTAACTAAGAGTGTGGAACGAGGTTCTCGTCGCACGTCATGAGTCAATAGGAACAACGGACCCTGCGGGTTGCTTGAACTGAAGCTGTCCGAAGTTATATTCTTATCATATTGTAGACGCGTGCTCTTCAATAACTCTCGGTAAAGCGTTCACGTGGGCACATGTGTCCCTATTAAGTAAGAGCGTAAAACGGGTCGCCCGTTAGAGGCTGTCACTTAATAGCGATATTAGCGTAAAACGGGTCGCCCGTTAGAGGCTGTCACTTAATAGCGATATTAAGTAAGAGTGTAAAACGGGTCGCCCGTTAGAGGCTGTCACTTATTAGCGACACCTGATCCCACCTGAAAGATACACACAGAAAGTTATAAAAGGGGGTGGCTCACGTAAGTCTAGTTATGTAAAATTTAACAAACGTGGCAGGTAAAATGTTGCGTGTGATTACCGTTGGACCAACCGGACCTATTAACTAAGAGCGTTAAACGGGGTTCTCGTCGACCGCTATGAGTTAATAGGAACAGCTGATCCGACAAGACACACAAACAGCAAGCGGCAATTTAAAAGTAGCCGTAACCTTTTAAGGTGCACACATTTTACACTAACTTCCGGCCCAAGCCTCTGTGAGACCTGGTGAAGTAAGAACGTTAAACGGTGTACTCGTTGAAGGCTGTCACTTAATAGGGACAGCGGATCCTACAGGGAGCGTGGACATGAAGCCATAAAAGCGAGAACCTAAAATGAACACAAAAAAAGAAAAAGGAAAAAATAAAATAAAAAGAGGGCATTTGAGTTCCAGATCCACAAAAGGCCCTCATTGGTCATAAGATGGACGTGCACAAAGAACGACAGGAAATAAAAGAAGATGCGGCGACAAATAATTTGCACCTGATTACTTGTCACGACATTTTCTTCGATTCCACATTGGTAAAACACATTCTATCAATGATCTCGTCTTTTTATGGATCTGAATATGACAATGCACAAGATACATTCTCGTTACGTTTATATAGTTAGTAGTAGAAGTAGTCGGTTTACATCCTAAAATAAAAGAACTAATAACAAAAATATGTATAGTATATAGAGTAAACTGCAAAAATCATCCCTGTGGTTTGTAGTTTGTGGCACTAATCATCCCTAGCCGATACTATTGGCACTAATCATCCCTGAGTGGCTAAATATCGGCAAAAATCATCCTTATTGGGGATGATTTTTGCAAAAAGTTTAATAAAAAGTTTTGCAAAAATCATCCCTCTAGGAATGATTTTTGCCGAACGTTTCACCACTCGGGGATGATTAATGCCAATAGTATCGACTAGGGATGATTAGTGCCACAAACTACAAACCACGGGGATGATTTTTGCAGTTTACTCTAGTATATATAAACAATTGTGACGTGGATAACTGCGTCGATAGTATACATATTTTTGTTATTAGCTCTTATATTGAAGGGCGGAAACCGACTAATTATGCTATAAGTTAACCAAACGCACCGAGAAAATATTCAAAAATAAAACAGAAATGCAAAAAACTATCGTCATAGTCTATTATTATCCATTGAATACTATGTAATCTTACCGAAGAGGGGATACAGATCATGTACGTGAAAGGAGCCGGCTAATGGCCAATTTCCATTAGCCATTTACATATAATAACTGTTTAACGGAGAACACGAAAAGCAACAAACCTGATATCGGTTTAGATTCAAAATACGTTTAAAATGTTACGAAAGGGCATACAGTTTGATTGGTTAGCATGGTAACAGATTTGCAAAAGCTAAAGCACCGCCGAACACCGTCCATGGCTGCAGTCATTGTTTGCAAATGGCTGCCGCGTCAAAACACGGGTACCGGAATGCAATGGTTAGCAAAAGCTGAATGCTGCTCATCATCGCCCTAGTCAATATCTTCATATATACAGTGGCATCTTGATCATCCAGTGACTCCCGTCATAATAGGCTCGAATCTACAAAAGGAAAAGCGCCGCCGAATACCGGCCATGGTAGCAGCCACTGCCCGCACGTGGCTGCCACGCCAAAATACCGGCAGGCAACACTTTGTGAAAAAACCCAATGCATAAAACAGTCATCATCACCTCTACCACGACATTCCTAAAAGCGACTGTTCAAAGTAAACAAAGGGGCAGCATATGCATCACCTACACAACAGATTGGGTCAAAGGGCTTGGCTTTTACAAAGATGGCCGCACCTACTGGGACAAAGGCAAGGCAATAGAACGCGTCCCTTTTTTGCCTTTAAATATGATATAAGAAGTTGTGTGTGGTACACACACTATCAGAAAACAACACATACACGTGTTTGACCGAGGCGTATCCTCGAAGCTTTTACCAAAATGCAGATAGATCTATCAAAGGATCCAAGGACAGAAACCTAATGACGGCGGTGGCTGCAACCTGAATCCTGGGCAGGTCACCGCGCCACAATACCGACACTGGTAACTGACAGCCGGAGAATATGGCGATGCTACCAAATGGAGCGAAAACCGCACGCAGATGCAGGCGGCAGCTGTGGGTATGCTGATATGGGCACGCTATTTCTCCAGAAGGCAACTACAAAATTAGACGCCCTTGTATGTAGGATAAGAATGTATCTAACCACAATGGTGTCGGCATGAGGAGGATGGTAGAAATATGATAAAGGTTACTGACAAAATTGTGGTGGACTGTGACACTATAGCCGCTTACAATCGACATCAGTAACATACATGCTATTTTTCCCAACCTCCGCACACCGACATCAGTATGCAAAAATGATAGTAATCTAACATCGTAAATACAAAAAGGCGTGCAATTTCGGTGTGCGGTGTGGCTCAGACTTTGCGTACTATATAAAGCAGTTTATCAAGTTTATGAATCGTGTTTTAGCAAATCATCATAGCCCAGGTGACAGCATGTTAAAAGCGTACAAAAGAAAAAGACAAAGGAATGGACGACGACGGCTGTACGCATACCTGAAACAAATGAGAATGGCCTACAGCACACATCTGTTGACTGTCAACGTCGCTGAAAACATACTCTCCACATACAGCACTACCAACATTAGAAGTGTATCAATTCGCGAACGAAACGCTGGCTTTCCAGGTTAGGAATTTTTTTATGCCTGCATAATGTCAGTAAAGGAAAAGAATCCAAGCCATGGCTGCAACCAGGTTTCAGGTTAGGTTGCCCGGCCAAGATGGTGTTACATCAAATTAGGCTCAGGTCTGCAGGGCTGAAAGTGGTAGCAAACAGCGCCTATGGCTGCAACCATAACCTGGTATGGCTGCCCCGCCGAAAGGCATGGATCATGAAACAACACCTTTTGAAAACCGACTGCAGAAATTAAACATCATCGCCAATCAACACGAACAAATCAGCGTTTGAAACAAATTCAGGTCGGAACCAACGTATGAAGTACACCACAAAATTCAGGTAAACAGAAAAGGCTGCATTCACAAGCACATATCAACAACCTTAATACAACAACATGGATGTACGAAACTGCAAAGCAGCACATAGCCCATGCATGTCTAAACCAACAACAAAGGTAAATCTGTATTGGAGCATCAAGCGCACTAGCCTCAATAATGATGCTAACGTGTTTAACAGGAACTAGCTACCGATAAATTCTATAATGATCAGAGTTGGCAGATGATCAAGTCACCACTGTATATAAAAAATAAATAAAAATAAAGGAAGGAAAAGAAAATGGACCGTGGACTGGATCATATAATAAGCCCAAAGGAAGGCCAAGTATTGGCCCACAGTGAGACGAAATAGTTTCCATCAGCATTGAATATAACTTGTATATTATCCACATGAACAACCATAACGAAGAAACACAGACACATCAATATGCGCATCAGCAGGCATCCAATGCGACGCCAAGGCAATAATAAAGGCATATATAGCTCACAGAAAGCAACAACATCCAGCTGGGCTTAGCCCTACGTATGTAGAGCCTAAATTAAAACTGAGAACCGAGACTGGCTGCAGGCATGATTATCTTTACGCCGCTACGCCAAGACAACAGTACCAGTAAGGCATGGTTTTAAAATGCACCAACGCAGGCGTCCATCATCAACGCCACAGCAAAATCATTCTAGAATTCACGGAAGGCAACAGGCCTCACGGTTGCGCATGTAAACCTAAAAAACTGGCAACCGATACTGGTTGCAGACATGACAACTATCAAGCCGCCCCGCCAAGTTAACGGCACCAGCGAGGTATGCTTTTATAAATGTACCAATGCAGGCATCCATCAGCAATGTTACAAACAAATCATCCTCCAATTAATCCATTAGTGTGTGTCGACCAGACGACTTGTTATATCTCTGAAAAGAGAAAACAACAAAGAAAGGCTGGCCCAACCTTTTATGCAAGCCAAGCCCACACAAGGGCAAAAAATGGGCCAAACCAGAACACCGTAGTTGCGATCACCAAAAACAACACAAAACGCATACATAGGCAGGAAAAAAGCATACCTAAGAAAATCGTACAACAAAACGCGGCAACCTCAATAATGATCGGGATGTGTGTAACAGGAGGTAGCTACCGGTAAGTCATAGAACAATTGGAGTTGGCAAATGATAGAGCGACACAAAGAGTTTCCGTGGCCAAATATTGGGCCACAACGAAACAACATAGTTTCCATCTCCATTTGATACTACTAATATATATATATATATACTGCCAGTCATCAACAACCTGAATGCAAAAACATACTGGGCTCAGGCCTGTGCATGTAAACCGGGAACTGGCAACCGAGACTGGCTGCAGGCATTATTATGCTCAAGCCGCCACACCAAGTCAACGCTACCAGCGAACCATAGTTTTGTAAACGCACCAACGCAGGAATCCATCATCATCACAACAGGTCAATGTTCCGCAAATTAATCCAACATTGTCTGTCCAATACACTGTTTCTTATATCTTCGAAAAGACAAAACAAGGAAAAAGGCTGGGCCGGCCTTCTATGTAAGCCAAGGCAATAAAAGGCCAAACTTGGCCGACATCGAAGCGATGTCGTACGGATCCAGGCCTGCTTATGCAGCTCAGTAACCAAACACCACATCTGGCTGCAACCGTAAACAAAAGTTGGTTGCCCCGCAAAGACACTGGTTCACCAACCCCACAAACACCCGTTCCAACCAAAGATCAGACCTTACATAACAACAGGTTTCTAAAAATCAAACACCAGCCATGGCTGCATGCTTTTTCGATTAAGGTTGCCCCGCCAAGATACTGGTTTAACAATCCCACAAACACCCATTTAATCCAACCTAAAAAAAAATCTAAAAATCAGACCTTACATCAAAACCCAAGATTAAAACCCTAAAAAGTCAACCCATCCAATAACCTAAAAACCCAACCCATCCGGTATATCTGCATGTGGATAGAAGCTTCGAGGATAAAACACCCCAAGAGAACGCGTGTATGTGTTGTCTGATAGTGTGTGTGAACCACACAACTTCTTATGTCTCCCAAAAGGCAAAACAGGAAAAAAGGCTAGGCCGGCCTTTTATGTTAGTCAAGCCCACACAAGCACAAAAAATGGGCCAAGTCGAAACGACACAGTTTCGATCGCCAATTGATACATGTCACACCCCGTTTAAGGCGGAAACACGAAATGTAACGGACGGGATCGTCATAACACATGGATATAAATAATAGAGAATTCATTAAATAAAAATCCAACACAAATATGTCATGACGACTCCCGACACAAGTGGAGACTTGTATCGTGGATAGTCAATACCACGACAGACATAGTCATATAGTTATAAAATCCCACAACCCGAGATAGGCACTCAACAATCAACCATTCAACGAAAGACATAGCCAAAAGACAAATGCAAATTATCCAATGTCCCAAAGGGGGTTCCATCTTAGGTCACACTAAGCTTGGCAGAAAGCATTATCCTCTTAAGCATTATCCTTGTTAACTCCTGAAAATGAATACTCGAAAACGTCAACATAAAGTTAGTGAGCTCGTAGGTTTAAGTAATAAAAGTTCATTTGATGTGCATATAATATAAGTAGGACAATAGTGACTAAGATGCGCATATACAACACTAAACCGCACTGATCGCAACAACCGAACATCAAGAAACAGTTGTGCATAATAATCACACAGATGGCAACAACTGAACATCAGTTGTGCATAATAACCACACAAAAGGCAACAACCGAACATCAAGAAACAGTTGTGCATAATAACCACACAGATGGAAACAATGGAACATCAAGAAACAGTTGTGCATAATAATCACACAGAAGGCAGATATTGCCCAAAAATGAAAACAGTGTACACAGCATAAAAACATTAAAAATATCCTTTCAGTATCATTTTCCCCCAAGAAACATAAGTAAAAGAGGCTACGAAAGCTCACCTCAAGTAAGTAGTACAATCGGGCAAATAACACAAGTTCAAAGAAGCTCAAGTCCTAACCGCGACCTAGTTTAATAACGAGGCGCTTTAGGTTTACAATATGAAATGTACCACCAAATGCAAATGAGTTTTATAAACTATTTTTATCACCCTTTTATAGTTGTCTCCTATTGGTTTTCATAGTTCAAATTATACTTTAAAACAAGTTTAATGGTCTTTTTATAGTGGAATAGTATTCTAAAAATTAGTTGTGGATGAGTGGTTTTCTCGACTTCCACAGGGTCGTATCTTACTCATTTTCAATTTGAAATAAGGCGTTTTCAAAAAGCCTAGGTTGATGGTTTTTTGTGTTTTTTTTTCAAATAATGGTAAGCCTCATTAAAGTGAATGAAATTTTAAAGAGTCCATATGTGTCTTATAACTAGGACACGTGAGGTCTGGTTTCTTTGAGGACAGAAACATTTTACCGGTTTTGTTTTGGGCCATAAAAACTCACTCGATTATTTATCCTCTCCGGGTTGATTTCAACTTGCTGGTTTAAGTTTTAAAGTCTATAGCTACAAAAAAGTTCAAAAGGCCAAACCACTCTTAAGGTACTCATAAATACGCCTAGAGTTCAGAACTCAAAACTGTACCACTAGTCTTGCAAAAATAATTCAAAAATGTAAACGAACCCCAATCTTTATGGCCACCCAGAAACTTAGTTACGCACTCTATAATAACTGGATATGAAAATAAATTTGCCAAAAGATTACTCTAGGGTTGCTAACACGAACACACAAGGTGACCCGGAAAACTGCCTAGTTTTAGGGTTTTGTAAAACAAGTTTATAAACTATTTTCTTATACAACAAGCATATTTAGGTGATATGAAATAACATGACATTCTTATAATGTATCAAAAATAAGTAATTAAGATGCTTACAATGATGTGGATGATTAAGTGCACACAAAACTACCCAAGATCAACTAAAAACCCTAGTTTCTATACCCAAACCCTAATTTCTTGTAAAACCCTTTGAACCAAAGCTTGAATACCCTTGGATACACTATGAAATCTGCTGAAATTGATAGCATAGGAAGAAGGTATGTGTGAGTTTTGAGGTGGTGAATGAATTAGTCACATGGTGGGTTCCTTTTATAGAAAACAATTTAGGTAAGGTTGAATGGTCTTGCAAGGTTCACTTGTGTGTGTCATGCTTAATGAATCAAAGCATTTTGGAGCCTTATGGTGTGCTTGATTTCGTGTATATGGCATGGGATAGAGGGGAAGAATAGCTAGCCATGTTCCATGGCTTTTTGGTTTTTAGACATGAGTGGAAATGGTGTTTTTACTAAGCAAGAAAGAAGGTGTTGGTGATACCACTTAGGGATGGCTGATTTGGCTAGTTAAAAGGTGAGGGAAAATGTTTATTTTGAAAAAATATAAGTGTTATAATGTATTAGTAAAGGTGGTGATGGTATTGGGTAAGTTGTGCATGCATGCATGTAATAAAATGCAAGTTTGGAAGACTTACGTAAAAATTGTAAAACCGTATGTATACGACTTGTAAAATATGCTCATGAGGATAATAGTAATGTACTTATTAAAGGTAGACTAAACTTAGTCTAGAGACGATGTGCATTCTAAAGATGTTTTCTCACTATCGCGGTGATAGCATAACGGTTATAGTAAAGTTCATTTTTTCACGTAATTAAAAATTAAAACGTTCAAGTTAATAGATAAATGATAACCTAAAAGTGACGGTTGCTACAATCTTCTCTAATTAAAGGAATTTCGTCCTAAAATTCAACTAGTACTACTTATGAAATTTTCTTATCCAAACAAGCGTGCATAACTAATAGCATAACAACAATAAGTGTAAAGAAATATCCAACTTACATGAGCCTTGCCCGTCCTGGAGGAAACCCATCAAAAACCTTAAGCTGAGTAACAACTTTGAACCTAACTTAATTTTGCAACTCATCATAACAAGAACAGTTTTGTTATTGAGTTTCGAGTGTGGTTGTTATCAAAGTCACGTTTTTTGAAATGTGAATTGACTCGTCTTTGGGATATCTCAAAACTTCAATATCAATCAAAACCAACAAAAGCATTTAAGTGTTGCATTAAAGTTAGGAGTAAGCTTTATGCATCAAAATTGTTATTTGTGCCAAAATGGCTTCCAACAAGTCGCTAAGACTGTTAGGATGCATCAAATAGTATTCCAACAAGTCGACTACCAACTGGAGCTCAACCCTTAGCTGGAGCTAAGACTGTTGGCTCTATAAGAATATAGTAATCATAGGTTTCCAACAAGTCGAGTACCCGACTGTTGGATCCAGTCAGAAATTAACTAATCATGTGCACTTTAGTTTTCAAATTATCGACCTACACAGCTAGAGCTATTGGTATGGTGGCTTAATAGGTTTCCAATCCTGTCTTTTCCGACTGTTGGGCTAAATAGCGTTTCCGACAGTCGTGCCGACCCGACTGTTGGCTACATAGGAATATAGGAATCACAATTAGATACAATCAACAACTAATGCTCACATACGCAAATTATAAGCACACATAATGCCCAAAGAAATATAGTGGTTAGCATAGCTTAAACTATTTGAAAAGAAAGCTTTTGAGTCTTTCTATGATAGTTGAGTTCTTTCTAACAGATAATGGATTAAATGGCCAGGTTATTACCAAACTGTCTTTCTCCTCTATTTATAACCAAAAAAGTTTTTGTGAACGACAACGTATGCCCATACAGTGCTTCATATGGGATGTCTTTTGTGCTAATTGTGTAACGGTTGTTATAAGAAAACTCAACTAAGGTAAATGAGTGTTTCAACCTACGTTGACTTAAGTCACACATGCCCGAAGCATGTCTTCTAAGGTCTAAATGTTCCCTCACTCTGTTCGTTTGTCTTGACGGTTGGGGAGGCGTGGTCAACTTCAAAAACTATGCACCTATAATAGTCCTTTGAGTGTGTACAAACATTCGTGAAGTAGAGGCGGAATACCTACTCCCTATTTGTAACTGACGTATATGAGCACTACAAATTTCCTGAATAGGATTTGAAATGCGATGATGTCAATTAGTCAATTCATTACTTAATTCAATCAATGTCAATGTTCTTATCTGCAAGTGCGAGGATTATTTGGTCATAAAGTCTTGGACATATTTGTTCGAATATTCCCACTATCGGGAAATTTTGTGTCGTCGCTACGACTTGGGAGTTCAAGGATATTTTGGCCTTGACTTTGTCGAGCAAGTCAAGCCATGTTCCTTCATACTGGCGAATATCCTTTCTTTTCTTTATTGACCACCGTAATTTTTCCTTGCGGTTCGTGTACATCTCTATCACGGCGAAAAATGAACTTGATCTATGGATTGCCATTCATGATCAAGTCCCTCAGCTTACTAGTTCTCGGGATTCAAATAGCTCTCTCGTCCTGTATCGATACTGTCATCATTAGTAAAATTCCAATTAACGTCATTCAAGCTTTTTCCATCCTCGTGAGAATTCATCAAAAACCTCAAGCTGAGTAACAATTTGAGTCTAACTTAATCTCGCAACTCATCAAACAAGAACTGTCTTGAGATTAAGTTATAAATTGTTAAACCTCAACGTTTTTGAAGAATTGGCTCAATTCTGGGGTTGCTCGAAAAACCAATTCTTGCAACACTAATGGGTGTCTGTGGAGAAATCAAAGGATGCTTTGAGCTTTAATAGTGTATTAAGATCTGAAAGTTCTTCCTGTGCTTCATTGCTTCACCTCGAGCATCTAGTATGCGAGATTACAAACCTGTCTGGATATCATTCCCTATGCTTCATAACTGGATGGTCTCAACCTTTCATTCCGACTCGGTGTATCTGCTACCACGTTTGTTTTACTTAGGTGGTACTTGAGTTCGCAATCGGGGCCACTTAACAGTTCCACTCACCTCATTTGTCTCATATCGAGCATTTTCTGGCCGAGGAGGTGCTGGAGGATATCTGTAATTATCGTACTCTTCATACCATATAATTAGTGTCTCTAACCT
This sequence comes from Tanacetum coccineum, assembly GCA_026074375.1. NCBI lineage: Eukaryota > Viridiplantae > Streptophyta > Magnoliopsida > Asterales > Asteraceae > Tanacetum > Tanacetum coccineum. Next base: position 43,185 of record BQNB010013185.1, on the reverse strand, counting down.
TAAGTGCAAAATCACAGTTCCTAGCTCAAAGTTATGCGTCGTGTAATTCTTCTCATGTTCCTTAAGCTATCCAGACGCACATGTGATAACCTTGTTCCTCTTCATTTGTATGCAATCCAATCCTTTATTTAATACATCGTAGTGTACCAAGAAAATTTTCTGTTTTCCTTCGGGCGACTCGAAGATCGGTGCATCGGATAGCCTATGCTTTGCGTTTGAGATTGTTTTTCCTGAAAAAGGTTCTTAGCATAGTTACTCGGTACTGTTAGTAGTTGAGAGGTTTTGAGAAATATTGAACAGGCTGTGGATTACCGTCGAGGGACAACTAGAAATTCTGCAGGGTTCTGTAGGGTTATTCATGGGTATTAAGATCCAAAGGGTTGGAAGTCTTAACCGGAATGTGTACGGTATTAGATAGGCTCGAAAGTTGTTCATGATCTTCGTTGTTTCACAAATAAATAAGGTATGTCGTCTATAAGTAAAGTGACGAACTTAACTAGTTACAGTCTCTATACTCTGTTCCCTAATTCCATGATCGCAAGCTTCTATCGATGTATAGTTCCATTGACGAAAGGTATTAAGTTGATATCATCAATAAATAGTTCTCTAATTTATAAGTTGCGTTTACTAACGTTATTTCTACTCCTCAAGCTTTTATTCGACGAATGATTTATTCTCTAAGACTTCAAAGTTCAACTCGAAATAATGCTACAATCCTATTTTACTGATGCTATAATTGACCTTACTCTAGTCGAGGTTGTTTTTTTGGCTATAATATTCTACCGTTATCTGAACGCGATAATCGACGAGTCTTATAATTTCTATACGTTTCTACTATTCATGGTGGCACGCTTCCTGACTCTAAATCTGATTAAACCGAAGTATGCAACAAAGATAACCGGGGATGGATGAACCTTCCGTTGTTTTAGAGGTAAGATCAAAAGATAAGGCATGTATTCCATGAATTTATGAGGGTGTTCTAAATGACATAGCAATCGTTCCTTCAGACCAGCTTGCCACAAAAGGAAAGATATGAAGCCAGCTTGTAGATAATCTTTCTGTCAAAGGTAATATTGGGTCTAACGGGTGTTATTGGCATAAGGAAGGGTATACTAAGATTTGTTCTTGAGTCGCGCGTGTTTCTTCTTGGAGGCATGGTTTTAAAATTTATCCATAACATTTATTTGAGTAAAACTTTTATGCAATTTTGACCATAATGCATCTTGAGTAAAATATACTACGTAGTTTTAAATTTTCAATCATAATAGTCATGCAAGGAGATACTACCACATAAATTTGTATTTCGATAAAACGATTGTTTTCGGTGTGGATAAAAACCTTCGACAAAGTTTGATCCCAAAAAGAGTTTTGACAAAAAGGTATTTCAAGTAGCGTATAATAAAGATTTTACAATTTGAAAGCGTAATGGCCAAGCACCATGAAATTGATAAACAGGAGTTTATTTTAAAACAAATTTCCAAACATGGGTTGGATACGATATTCAACAAAAGTTGATGTTTGGACATCATATTACAAGGTTTTGATTCTAAACAATCCAATCATTGAAAATTACTAATGCCTTATGTTTTAGAAGGTTTTCAAAGAGACATTTTACTTGTACAAATTTTGTTACCGAAAGACTTTGACTCAAACGAATTAGTACCATCTCCGAAACATGGACATCAGGAAGAAAATTGTTATCATGGTCAACGCAATTGACCTACTCAATAATCATAAGGTTATTACTCCCTAGTAGTACTTTTATTTCACAAGTCGTCCCCAAGCTCGTGATCATATGACAAAATAACAATTGAGTTGACACAGCAAGGGGTTTCATTCCTGGGGTAACTAACTATGTAACCCGACTCATCAGTTCAGAACGCGGTGTGGAATAGGGCTGACTATGACACGCTAAAGATGTCGTAAAAGTCTGATAAAATTCTATCTCATCTACGCTTACTATTCTAGAAATTTCCTCGAGGCATCCTATGATCCTAATAAATCCATGTTATATGATGTAACTATTATCACGTTAGCCAGACGTCATAATACTTGCATCACATAGGCATGCCTTTATTGTCATCATATTCTATGATTGTTTCAGATAACACATAGAAATCTCATGTAGGTACTAATAATTCACCAAGGAATACACATATACATAAATGCACACATAGCTCCTATTATGCGTGCTATATAAGGGTATTTAGGTTATAGTTTAGGTCAAAACCACCTAGTTCTCTATAACCAGTGGCTCTGATACTAATTTGTCACACTCCGTCTAAGGCGGAAACACGGAATGTAACGGACAAGATCATCATAACACATTGATATAAATAATAGAGAATTCACTAAATGAAAATCCAACACAAGTATGTCATGATGACTCCTGACACAAGTGGAGACTTGTATCGTGGATAGTCAATACCACGACATACATAGTTATATAGTTATAAAATCCCACAACCCGAGATAGATACTCAACAATCAACCATTCAATGAAAGACATAGCCAAAAGAAAAATGCAAATTATTCAATGTCCCAAAGGGGGTTCCATCTTAGGTCACACTAGGCTTAGCAGGAAGCACTATCCTGTTAAGCATTATCATTGTTAACTCCTAAAAATGAATACTCGAAAACGTCAACATAAAGTTGCTGAGCTCGTAGGTTTAAGTAATAAAAATTCATTTGTTGTGCATATAGTATAAGTAGGAGAATAGTGAGTAAGATGTGCATATACAACACTAAACCGCACCGATCGCAACAACCAAACATCAAGAAACAGTTGTGCATAATAACCACACAGATGACAACAATTGAACATCAAGAAACAGTTGTGCATAATAACCACACAGATGGCAACAACCGAACATCAAGAAAAAATTGTGCATAATAACCACACAGAAGGCACATATTGTCTAAAAATGAAAACAGTGTACACAACATAAAAACATTTAAAATATCCTTTCAGTATCATTTTCCCCCAAGAAACATAAGTAAATGGGGCTACAAAAACTCACCACGAGTAAGTAGTACAATCGGGGAAATAACACAAGTTCAAAGAAGCTCAAGTCCTAACCGTGACCTAGTTTAATAACGAGGCGCTTTTGGTTTACAATATGAAATGTACCAAATGCATATGAGTTTTATAAATATTTTTATCACCCTTATATACTTGTGTCTAAGGTTTTCCTAGTTCAAATTATACTTTAAAACATGTTTACAAGTCTTTTATAATGGAATGTATTCTAAAAACAGTTGCTGGAATGAGTGTTTTCTAAACTTCATGGGGTCGTATCTTACTCATTTTCTATTGAAATAAGGCGTTTCAAAAACCTAGTTGAAGGTTTTTGAGTTTTATTTTCAAAAATGTAAGCCTCATAAAGTGAATCAAATTTTAAAGGGTCCATAGGTGTTTTATAAAACACGGAGGTCAGGTTGTTTTATCAAATTTTTAATATGACCCCAAGTTTATAAGAAAAAAAAAAAACTTCAAAAATGTATCAGTAGTCTTGCAAAAATATTTCAAAAATGTAAACGAACCCCAATCTTTATGGCCACCTCGAGAAACTTAGTTAAACCACTATGTTAAAAGGATATGAAAAGAAATTTGCCAAAAGATTAATCTAGGGTTGCTAACACGAAGCCCGCCAACAAAGATGAGATGGGTTGATAAACAAGTTGACCTAAAAAACTGCATAGTTATTAGTGTTTTGTAAAACATGTTTATTAAACTTTTTTCTTATACAACAACATATTAGTGATTTATATAACAATAAGATGCTTATAATGTATGAAAAATAAGTAATTAAGATGCTTACAATGATGTGGATGATTATCGATGATTAAGTGCATAATAAACTACCCAAGATCAACTAAAAACCCTAGTTTCTATACCCAAATCCTAATTTCTTGTAAAACCCTTTGAACCAAAGCTTGAATACCCTTGGATACACTATGAAATCTGTTGAAATTGAAAGGAGAGGAAGAATTTATGTGTGAGTTTTGAGGTGGTGAATGAATTAGTCACATGGTGGGTTCCTTTCCTGATATGGAAGCTCCATATAAGTCTACTCGATATCGCCCTCGTCGACAAGATAATCATGTTAGTTTTGAGCATTTTTATCGAGTAGATGTATTTCTTTGCATATTAGATAAGCAGTTACATGAATTGAACACTAGATTCAATGACGAGGCCACGGGGTTGTTAACTCTTAGCTCTGGTTCCTAAAAAGGGGACTAAAACGTTTGATATTAGTAAGATTTGTCATCTTGTTGAGAAATATTATCCTGCGGACTTTACTGAACAAGAGATATATCGATTGAGAAATGAGTTGGAGATTTTTGGCATTGATATGCAAAACAACAAGAAGCTAAGAAAGGCTTCTACTATCGCTGAACTGTGCGTATCTCTTGTTAAAACTGAGAAGCACGAGACATATTATTTGTTTGATAGACTGATTCGGCTCATCTTGACACTTCCTGTTTCCACTGCAACAACTGAGCGGGCATTTTCAGCAATGAAAGTATGCAAGAATAGACTCCGCAATAAGATGTCAGATGACTTTCTAGGAAATAGCTTGGTGGTTTACATTGAAAAAGAAATTGCTGAAAAGATAGACTCTCAATCTGTAATTGAAGAATTTAAAAGCCTTAAAGGTCGTCGAGCCGAGCAATAAATTTGTTTAACGTGTCATTTGTATCTTTTGCTTCGTTTAACTATATTTTGATGCATCTCTTATTGGAATGTTGGACTATTTTCTGAGTTGTCGTGTATTTCTTGTCTTTCTTTTTGGTACATTATGATTTTCATCTGACACTTACGATGATTTCAGCCCCCCCAATAAAACTGCTCAAGTTCCGTCCCTGATTGTGAGGATTCTAAATCTTGAATTAATGAATAATGATTTAAGTGAGTTGTTGCTATATGTATAATCTCGTTTATATGTTTTTGATACTACAGTATTCCGTGTTTTTATTTTATATCTTTGCATATACAGAGTTTTAGGTATTATGATTAATGTAATTTGAAAAAAGAGATTGGTGTAGTAGAAATGTAGTTGTATGTATGAAATAAGACGGTGTTTGGAAATAAAACTCAAGAGTAAATTCATCACATTAATAATGTTTATTGTGCAAATGATTGCCGACACTATAAAATGGAGACGTGAAGAATGCTTGGCGTAATTCTCTCAAGAAATGGGCTCAACCTGTAAACATGGTACAACACCAGGGACGAATGGTGTAATTTTCTCCAGTAATAATAATTTGCTTTTTTCTAATACCATCTCCATCCTAAAAAGCGTGCTCACAAACAAAAAAATGAACAAATTATGATATTTGTAATTAATGCTATTTTTTATTGAACAAAAGTCATTTTTACCCTCATAGTTAGTATATAAATTAAAAATTATTAATAAATGCAAGTTTTAATTTTAAGGGTAATATACGAAAAGTATTCATAATTAGGGTTAATAGACAAATAAGTTACTAAAGTTTGGGAAAATGTTCGCTTAAGTTACAATAGTTTGGGAAAAAGTACGAAAACAGAGAAAATCGTACACAAACATATAAAAACGGATAGAAACGTATGAAAACGGACGAAAATATACAAAAACGTATGAAAATGGAGAAAAACGTACAAAAATGTAAAAGAAGTACGAAAACAGAGAAAAACATACACAAACGTATAAAAACGGATAGAAACGTACAAAAACGTACGAAAACGGACGAAAATATACAAAAACGTACGCAAATGGAGAAAAACGTAAAAAAAGTACGAAAACAGAGAAAAACGAACACAAACGTATAAAAACGGATAGAAACGTACGAAAACGGACGAAGATATACAAAAACGTACGAAAATAGAGTGTAACTTTTTTTAAGGTTGAGTAACCCATTTAATAAACCCGTGAACTATAGTAACGTGCTTGTAACATTTTAAACTATAGTGTCGACGTGGACAAGGGAACCGGTATATCATCCGGTTGCCCACCCTGGGAGTAACTTGAGTGTATCTTTTCTTAAAGTTCAGTAACCCATTAAAAAAACCGTGAACGAGAGTAACTTGTTTGTAACATTTTAAATTATAGTAACTTAGGCGAACATTTTACCAAACTTTAGTAACTTATTTGTCTATTAACCCTCATAATTATTATCCATATATAAAATCTGGACACTTTTTTTTGGAATGATGTGAGTATAAAGTTTTTTTTTGTGTTACCTAGGTTTCCGACTCAACATTGTGAGCCGACTAATCCCAAGGAGACTACCCTTTTGGATAGCCCAAAGTCAGCTCAAACAGACCTCCGTAGCCACAAAGGGATTAATTTTCTCCCTCGTTGAATCGAACCCTTGACCTCCGCTTTAGAAGGCTGGTATTCTTACCGCCGAGCCACCTTTTCTGGTTAGAGAGTATAAAGTTTCTGAAAGTAAATTTATAAACTTACTAAAAATAATTGAAATTTGTAATTTAACACTAAAACCCATAAGTTTAGATTTATGATTAGATTGTTTTTGAACTTTTTTGTTTTGATTGTAAAGTTTTTTTGTCAGAATATGACGTTATTTTATTACCTTATTTTTAAATTTTCTATATACTATTTAGACACTCTACTACCCGACAAGGGACTCTCATGACTCGGTTAAACAGAGTAAAGAATATTGCATGGAGAACATAAAAAAGAACGTCAACGTACCAAATGCAGATAAGAAACAACTGCAGGATGTCCAAGGCCGCTACGCTACAAAGCATGACGTAGTCGATGACTTTGACCTAACGACAACCACTCTATTACCCATCGGTCCATAGGGTGTGTTCCATCTCGTGACCCATGCAATCGACAACGACGTCCGTCTATATAAGGAGTCCATTAAACACTCCCAAAGGTATGACTTCCGCACCTAAAATACACATACATTACTCTAATATGATTACTTACTCTCACGCCGGAGTCCAATCGCGGGAACCCCTCCCGCGGTAAGGCTAATGGTGCTACTTTTTCTTAGCAGGAAGTCAATTCTACTTTTACTTAGTGCAAAATACCTCCTCCACGAGCTTGGAATCATTTCTCCAAGTGAGTCTCATCCATACTCAAGTTACACCCCAAATTTTGTACTAACAAGTTGGCGCCATCCGTGGGACGAAATACAATTGCATCCCTAAAAACTCATCACCAAGAATGAGCAAATTGGCAGATTAGGCCCTACTCCCGGAAGCTCCGTCGTACGAAACACCACGGGAAAAGGGAGCAAACAATCGCTCGATGGTTTTATGCCAGATGACAAACTCCGCGAGTTTTGTGACAAACATTATGACTAACTCCTTCCTCTAATGGCCGAGAAAGTCCACCAAGAAAAGCTTCATGGAGTTCAAGCTCGCCTAAGTTTTGAAGGAAGCTCACGAAAAAACTCGCAGACTCAAGAAAAATCTCAATATTCTGAGTTAGAGTCGTTTGATAGAAAGAAAAAGTCCAAAAAAAGGCGAAGGCCCAGCCCGAACACCATGTCCAGAAGCTCCCATCCCTTCCAGAGTGTTTTCTCTAGATTAAAGCACGGAGACTCGGAACCTTCCTGTCGTAGGAACCCAGCGAATACTGACGTATTCACAAGGCTGGGAGAGAAGGAAAGGAGTGTCTTCATCCGTTTAGGCAATAAGGAGTCTAGCATATTCGCACGCATATGATCCGAAGATCTTCCACGCCGCGAGCAGGCCGACTCCTGAAGGCACACTAGCGCCAGGAGGATAGCCAGAGATCCGGACCGAAGAAAAAGGGAAGCCAAGAGCCTCAACCAAAGCTACGTCAACTGCTCCAGCGAAAGGCAAAGGGAAATCAAACAAGAATGGAATGCCGTTGATCGAGCAAACCGCAAAATGCTTATTCCGGCCAGAGAAGCAACTCTTTCTGAAAGCAAAAATAGCAGGGGAGGACATTGGAAGTCCAGACCAAAGAAACTAAAGTCCAGCACTGATGAGGACGATCTGTCCCAACCTTGGTTATGCGAAGAAATGGATCCGTTCACTCCTCGGATCCGCAACTTTGTATTTCCCAAGAGGATACACATGCCAAGCAATGTTAGGATATATGACGGTACCGGAGATCCGGAAGACCACCTAAAAAACTTCCAGACAGCTGCAAAGGTAGAGCGATGGGCTATGCCGACATGGTGTCACATGTTCAATTCTACCCAAATGGGTGCGGCCAGATTATGGTTTGATGAACTCCCGCTGGAAAGCATAGACAGCTTCATGGAAATACAGAAAGCATTCCTTGCAAACTTGTTGCAGCAAAAGAAGTACATCAAAGATCTCATAGAAATTCACCACATAAAGCAGAAAGAAGGTGAATCGAATGAAGCATTCATGTAACGCTTCAAAGCTAAAAGTCTGCACGTTAAAGGAGCACCAGAATGTCTTAGGGTATCAGGATTCATGCACGGTATTACCAACTCGGACCTAATCAAGCGATTGAACGATAATATACCCAAGTCCGTGGATGAAATGATGAGTGTAACCACAACATTCCTCAGGGGAGAGGTAGCCATAGCGAATCAATCCAGGAAGAAGGGCCCTCCATCATGGAACCATCATGAAACTGCAGGCAAACCAAGCTTCGAAAAAAAGCTAGACTTCAAAGCCCAGTAAAAATCAGGAAGAAGGCATGATAGGTTCACGCCGCTTATCAAAACACCAAAAGCAATCCTGGCAATGGACACCGTAGAATTCAAGGCCCCTCCACCTATGACTAGCTCTACGAAAGGCCGAAACAAGAGCAAATTCTATGAGTTTCACGATGATAAGGGCCATACCACAAATGAGTGTATCCACCTCAGGAAACAAATTGAAGAAGCAGTAAAATTGGGCCATCTTGCTCACCTAGTTAAAGAGATAAAGCAAGGAAATGCCAAAGGAGGAGACCACTAAGCGAGAGCCGTAAAGATCAAGTCAAGACAATATGTCGTGATAGGCGATGTCTTGTATAGAAAATCATTTCTAAAACCTTGGATCCGATGTGTTGGACCACTCCAAGCAGATTATGTGGTAAAAGAGATTCATGAGGGATCATGTAACATGCACTCGGGACCAAGGTCTATGGTAGCAAAAGCAATAAGGTCCGGATACTATTGGCCAACAATGCATAAGTATGCAAGAAGCATAATACAAAAGTGTGAAGATTGCCACCGTCCGGTTCCCAAGAACCCCCAACAGAAACATACCCCAATCACTTCTCCATGACCCTTCTACAAATGGGTCATTGACATCTCGAGCACGTTCCTGGAAGCTCAAGGAAAAGTGAAATTTCTCATTATGGCTATTGATTACTTCACCAAATGGATAGAAGAAAAGCCGGTAGCAACAAAAACTGGTAGCCAAGTTAAGAGATTTGTTTGGAACAATATTGTTTGCTGGTTCGGCCTACCAGGAGAAATTGTGTCCGACAACGGAAAGCAATTCAAAGACAACCCTTTCAAAGACTGGTGTGAGAAGCTCAATATCAAACAAAGATTTTCTTCTGTAATACATCCCCAAACAAATGGTCTAGTAGAAATAGCAAACAGGAGCTTGGGAGAAGGCATAAAGGCAAGATTGACTAACTGAAGCAAAAATTGGGTTGAAGAAGTTCCACATGTCCTATGGGCGCACCGCACAATGATCAAGTCTAGCAACGGAGACACCACATTCTCTTTGACTTACAAAACGGAAGCTGTGATACCAGTGAAGATTGGAAGTGGACTAGGTGTAGAATGATGAATCCCTACTCCTTAATCTAGATATGCTGGAAGAAAGAAGAGAAAGAGCCGCGATCCGTGAAGCAAAAAGCAAAGCGAAGATGGAAATATACTATAATGCCAAAGTCCACAACACATCTTTCAAGCCCGGTGACTTCGTATACTGGAACAATGATGCAAGCCAAGCAGAAGATATCGGAATGCTTGGCCCGAAATGGGAAGGACCCTATGAAGTGGTCGAAGCACTTGGAAAAGGAACATACAAGCTAAGGAATGGAAGTGGAGACATTCTCCCCTGGACATGGAATGTTCGGAACCTCAAAAAATGCTATATCTAGCTTATAGTTGTAAGCATCCCCACTTTTATGGCCGCTGTAAAACATTACCAGCGGCGAGGACATTATTATCTACTTATTTAGTTTATCATGTACTGCCTTTATTATTATTATCAATGAACTATGTGGAGTCTAGCTAACTTCATAAATTTTCCAAAATAACATGCATTTTGTTCTTTGTCATTCACGGAATAGGTAAGACGCGCACCTACATTACTATTATACATACAAGAATGAGTATTCTTGGGATTTCATATTGATATAACCATCAATACTATGACTACGCAGTGGGTGGATCTTGTTTGATGTATATGAATTAACAAACAAATATAACACATAATTTGTACCAGCCTCAAATTAATAGAATTACTAAGATTATTGATATATTCTTGATCTTGAATCTTGAAACCTTGTAGTGATTAAAACAACCACCTCTACAAGTTGCTCACACTACACGTCAATGGAATACGCTAGGATGCTAGTGCTTGCTTCACGAATTAAAACAAGGAAAACGATTTGCTTGTTCTTGGTTGATTCAAACCGATTGAATACCCAAGGGGTATGCGTTCGAATCGGCTGGAAAAGGAATACATATTCAATTTCCCTACGTAAGGCTTATCTTACATGTAAATATCATGCATGTATATAATTCACGCATTTATTTTACATGTGTGTGATTTTTCATTTATGTCATCCAAACTGATTTCATGCATGCGTAGGGTATAGGGAATGGGATAAGTCGACTAACTTTTTGAGTTACAATATGTCGTGTGTTTTTTGAGAGCAAAAGGGATGTTTATATAGCCCTAAAACTTGTCCATCAAGTCATAGCTAATCACCTCCTTAAGTTTCCAAAATGACACTCACCCCCTTCTAGTCCCTTCCATGGCCGGTCCCTTACCACCAATCCCACGGGTTTTGGTTTTGGAACTAATAACTCCCTCACTTATTAATTAATGCCTATTAGTTAATTATAGGGACTAACAGTATAATTAATGACCATTTATTATTTTGTGAAACATATTAATATAATTAATAAATATATTAATTACATTAATAAACGTATCCTGTGTGTATACGTGTATGCCCCCGATAGGCTCACGTATTTCTTAGCCATATAAATATTAACTATAGAACGAGCATATACCAACAACTCCCACTTGCGAGTGTCTTAGCTTAATAACTTATACTAACAATGGTTAGCGTCTAGCAACACCCCATTGCTCCTAGAAATACATGAGTGTATGGTTTCAATAAAACGTCTTAGTATAGTGGTTTATTATTAATCATCCCTTTGTTTCAGATACTTGTTAAACCATGGATATGGATCCTAACTCATATCATATAGTTTAACTATTCTATTTCTCGTTAAAGATATTAATCAAGATTACCAAATGTAAACCAAAACTATCTTAGTTTACGTTTTGGTACGGCCGTACAAACATGTGATCAATTCAACGAGACGCGACAGTAGTATCATACTACAATAGACAATTGGAGGAACAAATTCTATTTTGATATCCACACATGCAAGATTTACATGCATCTCAAGTCTAAGGATGATTAATACAACCATTTTTGGTATATTACTCATGACAAGGATCCATAAAGTAATATTTGAAGGTTGGGGAAGTCCAATATGCATCCCTTATGAATAACATATGAGTTTGGCGGGAACAATCCTTATATTAAAAATATAACCAAACACTCACATTTGTCTTAATTTAACAATACTCCAGTATCGTTAATCGACAATGGACTCATTTAGAATGATACAAGTCATAATGGATTAAACATGCAAATATAGAACACAATAGTATAAATGAAAATGATCATACCATGTATATCAATTCATTATTTAATACAACTGCTTATAGTTCCATTATCCAAATACTAATAAACAGATATGCATAAGACTATTAGTAAGTTGAAATCCAATGTTCCCAACATTCTCAACTCTTTTGGTACAAGACTGCTAAATAGTTATCTGAGTAAACTTCTAGAAAATACTTGTTTCAAATTAACAAATTGTGAAGGGTTTGAATAATATGATGAGTGTCATATTGTACGTGTGCATACTATTACAAAAATCATAGTTCAGGTGTTGCCACCATACTTTTCATAGGGTATTTGAAGCTAGCAACACACCTATCTGAGACAGTCATCTCTACAGTTTCACAAAATGTAAAGTATTCTTATTCTTTAATGTGTTTCGCAACAATGCTCTTAGCCGAGCATATCTAGTCAGCAGAGTCATCATAAATTATGAAATCCTACCTTAACTAGGATTAAGTATCCTCTAGCATCAGTGTACACGAACAACACTATGCCTTATATAATACGTTAACGATTTAATTTTTCTTTGGTAATGTTTGGCGTCATCCTGAACTCCAAGTTCGTTGGCTACGATGTATGCGTCAGACTCGTCACAATAACTATCCATAGGTTCTTCATTACTAGGGACGATTCCAATTTTTGTAATGAATTTTCCTATTCTAAACAACTTCCATTATAATGTTTATTTTAACAGTCATATAGGACCCTTACTTAGATACCGTTGTTGTCAGCTCATTTTGTACTCATGCAAAAGTAACAACCAACCCCATACACAATGTAATGTACATGATGAATCCTTAGTAAAATTTAAGGTTTCCATTCATGTATTAAATATTCGCAAGTGGAATATATCCTGTAAGACTTGCTTCAATGATATATTTGCATTGTGTAAGACTTAATCACCGCATATGTTTATTTCATTAAACATTTATTCCAAGGTCATATGTTTTATTTCCTAAATTCCTAAAGTGAAGTTTCATTCCAAGCTAAGGGATTTACATCTAGCTTAGATGGAATGATGCTTTCAATATGTTATACAACATATGAATTCTAAGGAAACAAACATAGTGCTCCCACTTGATGTCAGGTGTACTCAGGAGTTATCTTATTTTAATCAAAATCAAATTATAATTAAACTTAAGATCTTAGCTCCTAGATGCATGATCTAATCCACACTTGGATTCTTTTATCTTGTATGCTTTATAAAGATTATCTGGATTCATAACCCTTTGATTATGCACCGTCCTAGCACAGGTAATCATAAAGGAAAGAGTTGTGAAACCTAATTGCCATATTTCATATTCATGAAAACAGGTATGACAATTAATCATCTTTATATAATTAATGTGCGTAGAAAGGAAAATTTAATCACAGTCAATTGCTTGAGTATGATTAAAAACTCTTATCATAAGGTATGCATTAAAATGTATACAATTTTATCCTTATGAGTCTTTCTTCAAAAGAAACCCATTCCATCCTCACAGTTTAACTGTTTGGTGAAAGATGAATCAAGTTCAAAACAAAGATTGTCTGTTAAGGACTGCATCTTATCATTCATAGATTTTGAGACATTTATCAGATTCAAGATATGATAATGCATCTTAGTAGTTAGTACGTTTACTATGATCCTCTAACTTATATCCCTCGGCATTGATATTAAAATATCACTCAAGTGATAAGGTATCCTTGTGGATTTATGAATGAGAGTTACATTATACTTTGGTTTAACATTTACATGTTTAGCCTTTGAATGACATTAGCAAGTGGATTCAGAAGGTTATGTATTTTCTTCTTGAATATCTTCAAGATCTATGCTTTTGTAAGTAGAGACTATTCTCCAAATACTAAGTATTTTAAGCAACAATAAATTGTTCTTAATTTGGACATGAAAAATACATTTTATAGTTCTTAACTCTAGCTTGTTAATAACACACTTCATAAGATATTAACAAATTCCAGAACTTTAATCCAGACATAATGGGATTTATCCCATTCCATAAATGGATAGTGTCTTAAATACCTTCTTGGTTAGAACCATATTGAGTGTATACATGACACACCCAATTTTCTAACCTTGATAGATTTCGGAGGTAGAGTAATTAACATTATCAAAATCAAACTAACAATATTAGTAGAGTTTGATTTAACACTTTTAGACATACCATAAGAATGTGGTATTCGATTAGTATTGGGATCATGAGACTATATCACAATTCCTTAGATAACTTAATTCTCTTTGGGTCAAATACTTACCAATTGGGTCAAGCCAAAATAATTACACAGTATTTTAAAACCAAATGCATGCTATAACATATATTTATTTGAATAGTTCAAGAACTCTATGTACATGTCTTTACAAGAAGACATAACACGTCAACTATACGTTATAAGTATTTGAATAATTAAAGGACTTCATGTTCATGTCCTAACAAGAAGACATAACAAGTTAACCACTTACTTTATGTTATGAGTCATTGATTAATTCAAGGACTTTATATTTATGTCTTAACAAGAAAACATAATTATACTAACTAAAGTAATTATAAACGCATACTCTTGAGTTCAATAGTAATTTCAAGTTAATTTCATATTTCATATTTATGATTTTACAATAAACCATAAACATATTGACTAAAGCCTATAGTCAATGTATTGAAGTAACTTTACATTATATCTTGACATTAGATCTTAATTGGTCAACAAACATTTTATATGTTTGAGTCCTAGTATAATTATTAGCTTTCTTACCTTGCCGTCAAGAGAAACCAATAATCATATTGTTATATGTTGTTCCTTGCACACACTTTGAGATTTCTCCCACTTGTGTAAGGCACAACATCATTTATGTAGACAAACAACACGACACGCGCTTGATTGTATAAACAATATGATAGTGTCATAGATATTACAAGTAGATTTAGAACCATGTCATTTTAATAAGGAATTATGCACTATTATTCCATAGATAACGTTTCAGGAAGCAACATCAGGAAAGCAACATGTTATCTTATAAAATAAAATGCAATTTTCTTTATAACTATGATTGGTCATATTCGGAAAGTAATAACTTATTTTAAGGCAAGCTAAAAATAATATGGAAACTAACAAGGAAATAAACGTTATAGCTCCCACTGAATTAAACAACATTACATGAACATCTTTTCAGTAGTAAAACGCATAGCTCCCACTAGATTTGTCAACATTGTAAGTGTTACATCACCAGTAGAAAGAAAATAGCGATTTATTTACTTTCCTACTCTCTTAGAATGCCTACTAGTAGCTATGTACTTAGGTATTGTATAGAGTATATGAAGTTCTACTTATGTAGATGAGGGACTAGCCATCCATGCTTTCATTAACTTGAACATTAGTATGCGATTCCTCCTCAATCGGTCTACCTAGCCACAAGGGTGTGTAGCACTTTAAGGAATAGAGTGAGTCCAAGGAAAATACATAGAAGACATGCTAAAAGACTAACTACCCATTGTTTTTAAATAAAACAATTAATTTACTAAAAGACTAAGATCCTACTTGACCTCCCACTCATTACAAAAGGTCTGACCAACTAGTATTGAATGGGGCAAGAGGTAAGCGGCGTGCGATAATTGCATTACAAGTGCAACTCTTAGATTTATGAGACTCATGGCATTGGAGAAACAATCTGCAATGTCATGTGGCATGTTTTGTCTCATCTTATGCCTCGGGTCGAAGGTCTGACCAACCATACTTGATTAAGTCAACCAATGCAAGAACGTGTGAAAATTAACAAAAGGTCTGACCAATTAGAGAAAAATCACCTTGGGTTGCAATTCACTGAGTAAAAAGCAATTGCAAGTGTTCTTAGATTGGGTGACACGAACTTAAATTAAACACATAGGGTATTCACATAATCTTGATAAAAACATGTATCAAAAAAATGTACAAAGAAGCATTCATACATTTTTGTAACACAAGTTAAGAAACCAATTTTGTTAACCTTTTTAGGTGTACTTTTATCGCGGGAAAAGATTAAAGAAAGACCAAACCCTATATTGTACTCTGCATGTGTCAAAAGACACAAGTTCTTCCAATAATTACCACATATGTCGAAACATGTAGTGGCTCGGGAAAACATTAAAGGTCAATCAAACCTAGACCATTTGCTAAAACTATGCATTTGCAAGAACTCGCTGGCAAATTACGGTATAAAACCTACCAATTGCGTTCTGCCTTGTAAATCATAATGTAGTAGCAAATTTTGTCATTGATAAAAAGCACAAAAACTTTAAATCTATACTTAAAGTTTATTAAATCAATTAATTCGAGCAAGTTCGTCATGGGAGAAAATTATAGTGTAAACCTAACCCGACTTTGTGACACATAAACTCGCAAGAATATTGATTTAAATAAATCGAATTTCGATAGTTTAACGTCCGTTTAATATCAAAAAACTATTTTTGCATATACACGTCACAAGGAACACTATATGTATTTAACAGACAAAATTAAACCAATAATTTGAGCAAGTTCATCACGGGAGAAAATTATAGTATAGACCTAACCCGACTTTACGACACATAAACTCGCATGAACATTGATTTAATCAATACAAGTTTTGATATAAGTATATAGTCCGTTTTAATATTTTAAAAATCTTTTGCAAGGAAATCATATAAACACATAAAACTGATAAAAGAAGGGGTAAAGGTGAAGACAGACTCTTATATTGCGATAAATTAAATAAAGCAATAACACATAAAAATCCAAGTTCTCAATCTTCATTACAAAGAAGGAGTCTTCCCCAATTGGAGAATCAAAAGGCTCCCACTTGCTTTTAGAACGAGTCTAAGGGAACAAATGAGCCACATGCATCAAAAATTAATTGTTTGTGTGAGCCTGAACACCGAAAAAATGTAAAAAGTCCGTATTACAATTAACTATTAATATAGAGCTAGCCCTTTTTAATTATATTAACCGTTAATATAAATCATGACAAGAATGCATGTTATTGTCATGATTTTCAAAATAAAACCATTAATTATATGTATACGAAGCGGATCTAGTGTTTATTTTATGGTGTAAGCCATAACATCAAACGATTGGCTCGTGATGCCACTGTTGGGATTTCATATTGATATAACCATCAATACTACGAGTACGCAACGGATGGATCTAGTTTGATGTATATGAATTAACAAACAAATATAACACATAATTTGTACCAACCTCGAATCAATAGAATTACTAAGACTATTGATATATTCTTGATCTTGAATCTTGAAACCTTGTAGTGATTAAAATAACCACATCTACAAGTTTCTCACACTACACGTCAATGGAATGCGCTAGGATGCTAGTGCTTGCTTCACGAATTAAAACAAGGAAAACGATTTGCTTGTTCTTGGTTGATTCAAACCGATTGAATACCCAAGGGGTATGCGTTCAAATCGGAGGGAAAAGGAATACAAATTCAATTTCCCTATGTAAGGCTTATCTTACATGTAAATTTCATGCATGTATATAACAAGTGTACCGTACCCGCGCGTTGCGGCGGGAATAGTTTGTTTTTCAATTGACGTTATATTGTGGTTGCTTATAGGTTTAGAGTGTTTGTTTTTTTGAATTATTTAGAATCAATTTTTTTGTTATTAAAATAGTCGTCAATAGAAAAAAAGTATAGAGTTATTTATTTAATTCAAACTTTCATAGAATTATACATCTTTGACCCCTCGTTATATTCTGATTGCTTATAGGTTTAGATAGTTTGTTTTTTTGCATTATTTACAATTCAAACTTTTTTGTTATATAAAATAGTCGTCAATAGCAAAAAAGTATAGATTTATTTATATAATTCAAACTTTCATAGAATTATACATCATCGACCACTGTCGTTTATTTTAAAGTTTTTAGGTAGTTTATGAGTGCGTTTTGAAAGTTTTTTTAAAAATATATATTTATTAAACTTGAACATTTTTTATAAAATCATACGTATGTCAGAAGTATTGCAATATTGGACTCGTTTTGTTCGCGATTCGAAGATCTTTTCTGCGTTTTTTTTTTCTGAATGAATCGGTCGATATTTGTGACATATTTGATATATAAATTTTATTATATAAAAAAGTCATAAAAAGTTAATAGTTGACGGTATGTTTTGTAATTTTTGTTTTGTTTTGGGCGGGACTAAGTTTTTGGGATGCTGTTTTGGACTGATTTTGGGCTAATGGTTTTACACAGTGTGTATGGCACTGTTTTTGGCATGTAGCGTAATGCTAAATAAGATATATACTAAACTAATTCATGCATTTATTTGACTAGTGTATGATTTTACATTCATGTCATCCAAACTGATTTCATGCATGCGTAGGGTATAGGGAATGAGATAAGTCGACTGACTTTGGAGTTACAATATGTCGTGTGTTTTTTTAGAGCAAAAGGGGTGTTTATATAGCGCTCAAACTTGTCCATCAAGTCATAGCTAATCACCTCCTTAAGTTTCCAAAACCGACACTCACCCCCCTTCTAATCCCTTCCATGGCCGGCCCCTTACCACCAACCCCACGGGTTTTGGTTTTCGAACTAATAAGTCCCTCACTTATTAATTAATGCCTATTAGTTCATTATAGCGACTAACGGTATAATTAACGATCATTTATTATTTCGTGAAACATATTAATATAATTAATAAATATGTTACTTACATTAATAAACGTATCCTCTGTGTATACGTGTGTGCCCCCGATAGGCTCACGTATTTCATGGCCGTATAAATATTAACTATGCAACGAGCATATACCAAGAAGTACGGCCCAACAATTAACTCTATATTGACAAGTGAAATATAAAGAGGAGTAACCTAACAATTAACTCAGGTACATAAGAGGATTGCAAGCCCAGTATTAGGGAGAGTAACCTGACATTAAAACTCGATATAATTAAGACTATCACCAGAAACGCACAAACACGGTATTAAAAGATAGCAAAAAATCACAAGTCATATTCAATATTTAGTAACGGTTACATGATACAACGTACGACCATACATGGCAGCATACGGATAGAACAAAAGATGAAAAATTACATGTGATAAAAACTGCAATAGGAAGCACCGTAGTCTAAACGGGCTCAACTATCACGGATTTATAAATTATTCTGGAGCAGAAGCTTGATTGTCTTTCGGAATATCCAGCACCGAAGAGTCAAACATGTCATTTCCATTTTGGGTCACATCCCCGGCAATATTCAAATCTGAAATTTGATAGTCAGTAACAGCAATAGAGGATTCTTGAACTATAACTTCAGTCTCAGGGGCAGAAGAACTCACGGGCACGGCACCAACAGTCACCACAACACTCGTCACAATCAAAGCCTCAACCGTACGTGCCTAAATTAGAGGAGCCAAAGAACTAGGGTGCGAACCACCAACAACTGTGGAAGGTTCAGAAACAACCAAGTCCAATGATGCGTCCTTTTTCTTCTTCATTTCACCACGGGCACGGGAAGCGGCCAAAGCATCATGGAGAAGAATCTCATGGACCATAGAACCAGGAACACGGGAACCACCCCTCTCATAATACACAGGCATGGTGAGTTGCTCCGTGACCGGCTGCAAACGTCAGAACTCGATTGGCTAGTCCTCCTCTCCGTGACTCCCTTACAAGGTCAAAGATGCCATGAGAAGCTCGATTATAGAATCCTTACGGGCCTCTAAGTCTTCCAGAAGAGGGAAAGGAACATATTCCAAATCTTTAACAGCAACTAAATACTTAGCCTCGACCTCGGCATCATATGATTCATTATTTTCCAAGCCCCTTCCTGCCTTACCATGCTCAATCCTAACTTTCAGCCCGTCCTGAATCCCCTTCTTAATAGCCAACGAAATGGCCTTCCCAAGTCTTGACTGACACTCATAAGATTCCTTGAACTTCATAACGGCAAGACGCAAACCGTTGACCTATAAACCATCTTCTACCAGCCACGGCTGTCAGCATATAGGGAAAGAGATCCATGTCCACATTAGTATTAAGAGCAGTAAGACGCTCATCTAGTTCCGTGGTCTGTTTTTCCATACGCTTAGCCTGTGCATCTTGTACCTCTAAAAACTCTCTCCCCATCTCCTCCCCACCATTGATTTGACTCTTTAACTCATCACGCAAGGTCTTGAGGCCGAACACTTGACCAATCAACTCAGTATTCTTAGCCCCAAGCCCGACCAACTCTTCAAACCTAGCGGTGGTCGCTGCTTCAAGCTCTGACACCACCACGGAGCCTAAACAACTCTGTGCATCACTTCCAGCTTTCCAAACGAGATCTCCAATCTCAACTCCATATCCAAAAAAAATGCCCTAACCCTTTGTTTTTGGGGGTTATGATTTTTCGATTATTGTTTCTGGGTGAAACCCTTTGTTTCCTGTGATTAAATCACTTGGTGGCAATTGATGGATTTGCCCAATACGAAAAACAGTTTATACAAAAACACAGAGATGATTTATTATTTATGTTTGTGATTTGCAAGATGTTTTTCTGGAAAAATTTGTTGCGGTTTTCTTTCTTGATTCGAAACGAACACAACACGGTATATGATGATTTTCGTTTAATCAACCAAAGGCTCTGATGCCAAATGTTGGATCGAAATATCTAACCTTCAAATCAAAATATACCAAAGTAATAGTTTTTCTATTAATCAAATTTTTATCATCATCTTTTACAAGTATATAATCGAGTTCTATATATAAGAAATGAAGAGGGTGTGTTCTAAAGGTTGTGTCGGTTGATGAACCGATGCATCCCTTGGTGAAATAACTGAAAAACGGTTATGTAACCGCTTTTCTATAACTGTCATATTTGACAGCGGATATGATTACCCATTGGGTTGGGTTTGACCCGATTTGACCCAATACGAAGGAGTTACGGATTCTGACACAAATGCATCCATAGCTGCTGAAGCTGACCCAGACCCAATCTTCTCTGGCAGTGTACCAAGACTCACAAGCTTCTGTAAAGCTGCAGGAGTCTTACCCCCAGTGCTTGGATTTTTTTTCTTTTGAAGAGGAGGACCCATGGAAGGAGCAGTTTTAGACTTCTTTACAGGTTGCTGGGAGCTATCAAAAGCAACTCGTTTCTTTCCCTTGCCAGTAGCAGCATCTCTAAGCTCATCCATACCCGATCCTCAGTCTCTTTCAGCAAAGAAACCTCCCCATCAGCAAGAGTCGTCTCTCCGACCTTCACCTTGAACGAATCGAAGACTTGATAAAATCAAACAAACCCATCTCTGCAAAAGAAAAGAATACGGAACAATTAGCCCACTAGATCAAATATACAAGAAAGTATGCCAACACATAAACAGACACCTACCCTTATTGTCAGAATCTAAAATAGTAGGGTGGACATCCTCATCATCATACGCCTGACTCTAACCAACTACGCACAAGAAAACCTTAGGATACTTACTAAAACCAGAACGGTTCTCATTAAGGAGCTCCATGAGTCCGAAGTCAACTATGTGATCAGAAGGAGGGGGATCCTTTTCAACGGAACTCCCCTCGAACCACATAACGGAGATGGGAACCACAGACCACTTGACCCAAAAGAAATGATCATTCCATTTCTTTAAGAATCCAGACTCGTAGTATAACAACAAGGGGTGTCGGAGCCTCTACGCTTCTCAAAGGAAAGCCAACCTTTACTCATAGAATTACAGTAAAATTTTCGGAACAAACCAATGGTAGGAATCCCCCCGTGAACGCGACACAATATCTCAAACAAGCTAATTTTAGCAGCGGCGAGGACAGAAAGTTGGGATAAATTAATCTGGTAATACTCTAAGACGCTAAGGAGGAATTTAGAAAGAGGAATACGGAAGTTAGCAAACTCTATAAACCGCGTGTATATAACTATCTTACCCGCCAGACTATTCCTAATAGTATCATTGGACCTGGCAATTCTGGTTCTACACTTGCAGGAATGTTCCATTTCTTACAAAAAGCGTCCAATTCTCTTTGTGTCAACACCGATGTGGCGGTATCAATGGTACCTTTTGCCATCTTAAACAAAAAAGAAAGAATTAAGGAGATGATGAAACCTAACCTGAGCCTAATGATAAGCACGAAGTAGAAGAACAAGTGATCGAAAAGCAAGCCGGAAGTGAAAAGGATATGTGAAAGGAAAAAGATTGTGGAAAAAATGCAACAGTGACAAAGTGGGTCGAGTATTTATACCCAACCATACACGAAACCCTAAAGCAACAAGATCAAAACACGTGTCCACACTTCCTAATAGATGGTCCAGATCAAAGCAAACTAACGGTCACGATGGTTCCCGAAGACCAACGGTCATCTGGAAAAAGGTCACATCAGTGATAAGGTTGGTGGCTGCGGATAAAACACGGAATCAAGGCCCACCTACACACTTTAGACGCAACTCGAAGTCCGAATATATGTTAAGCATGGAAGATGCAAGCCGCAGACAGTAAGATTATCAAGTCTAGTAGTACTTCCCATAGGAAGGTAAATACACTAGACTGGGTGACATGATGACGTATAGCATCTATCCGGACTTCCAAGTCTGAACCACACTACCCGCCTCGTAGTAAGATCAAGAATCTGCAAAAGACACAAAGACGGGCTGTAACCAACCTCGGGCCACGTCCGTAACGACTAAATCCCAACTGCGTCCACGGACTACTACCCGACAAGGGACTCTCGTGACTCGGTTAAACAGAGTAAAGAATATTGCATGGGGAACATAAAAGAGAACGTCAACGTACCAAATGCAGATAAGAAACAACTGCGGGCTGTCCAAGGCCGTTACGCTATAAATCATGAAGTAGTTGACGACGTTGACCTAATGACAACCACCCTATTACCCATCGGTCCATATGGTGTGTTCCATCTCGTGACCCATGCGATCGACAACGACGTCCGTCTATATAAGGAGTCCATTAAACACTCCCAAATGTATGACTTCCGCACCTAAAACACACATACATTACTCTAATACGATTACTTACTCTCACGCCGGAGTCCAATCGCGAGAACCCCTCCCGCGGTAAGGCTAACGGTGCTACTTTTTCTTAGCAGGAAGTCAACTCTACTTTCACTTAGTGCAAAATACCTCCTCCACGAGCTTGGAACATTTTCTCCAAGTGATCTCATCCATTCTCAACTAACACCCAAATTTTGTACCAACAATAGACAAGTTTGTCTTCTCATCCATCTATACTCTACTGCTAATAAGTTTAACCAAACACCCATTAAGCCAAAGTCAACAACCATGCAAAATAATAACACAACGATCCAATCAGAAACATCCTAATTCTTATATCATATTCACCTAATCATAGCTTCCAAGCAGCTCCTTGGCTCATATGAAAACTACCTAGATGCATTCACAAATGTAGAAACAGAAACTTCTAAACCAATTCGAATATAAAAATAGCCACAACCACAATAGATTACAATATGAAATCCGTACACATATTGATAAGTATAGAAGCACTAACTCGATAACTTTAAATGCTCTCAACTCAAAGAATATCAGAAAACGTAGAGAAACCACCTGTGCATTCTAATGAATTAACGTCTTTTCACCTATCACCTCTGATGTGATTTCTCATGTGTTCATGGTGACTCGTATAATACAACTATCACCCTTCATTTTTTAATATTGGGAAAAATGACTGTATTAGTTCTATACTTTGTCATTTTTTCCCCCGCCACCCTTTACTCCCCACCCCCCTTCCAGGGTACTATACATACTTATTTGCAATATGTACGAGTACTGTTCATTCAAGTTATTTATTATTCACGTACTCTACATAGTTAAGAGTCCCTAGAATTGATATTCCACTTAACCTGAACTTGAAATAAGTGACAATTCATGCGACTAAGTAAGAGATATATTTACATAGCCCAAAAGTACAAGTATTACACTAGAGGATTGCCCACTGGTTTTTAGTTACTTGCAAGTTGCCTACTGAGTTTATAGTATACTTTTTGTTCTCGCTGGTACTAATTTATAAGAAATGTATGGGAGTTTCTTGGTGCTTACTGATAGATTTTATAACAAGCTAGTAATATATTAATTTGTTCATACACATGTTTTATGGTTCATCTTTTAAATGTAGGAATCTATTATTCGTTGGCCTAACATCACTTTTCTTTCAGTAGCATACTTAAAGCAGGAAATACTAATTGAGCCAATTAACCAAGTGAAGCAATAACTAGACTAACTCGACCTGTATCAACCCGACCCGAGAAACCCGATAACCCGACACGATAACACCCTTATATAGAACCGGTTTAATCGGAAAATGTTTTATGGGTTTGCAATTTTCTTTTCTTTTCATTTCTTCCTTTTCTGCCATCATTATTATTGATGTAATTAAAAAATAATCGTTTAAATAGCCAAAAAAAGTTGAAGGACGCCTTTTGGGTAAAACTAACAAGTGGGTGAAATATATGAGAATTAACCATTGCTAAATGTATTTTATATCTGAAAACTGTGTCTGAGTTGAGCAAAAGATATTTAATACTTTTATTGGACTCAAGTATGCAAAATCAAGAGAAAGATAAAGAAACAAACCTCGGAAGCATATTGCCTCGAAAAAGCTTTGACATAGCCCAAAGTTGTCAAACACCACTGTTCTTTCTCCCCGATGATATATCCGGTACCAGCATTTCTAAAAACATTACACACAAATATTAGCAACATGACTACTGGAAAATGTAAGTGGAAGAAATACTAGTTTAGTACCTCTCGGAACCTCCATTTTCTTTATCCGTCTCCATTGCATGTGTGTCTTCTTCATCGACAGCCATTGCTTCTGAATCACCAACTGGCTCCAAGGAATTTTCTCCAAATGTATCATGCAGTCGTTCCATTAAAACATTGGAGAAACTTTTGTAAAGGCAAAGAAACAAGGCCTGCACATGTTACAGTAGACTTAGTTTATGACTCTCTTCATAGTTTATAGTCATGGGCATAAATTTGACCCATTTAATTACGAATAGTTTGATTTTGGGTTATCTAGTTGGTCAAATGGGTAATTCTTTTAGATATAGCTCAAAAGAAACGGGTAAATTGAGTTAAACCTCTCCCAGGGTACATGTTTAATGCCCAAAGCCTCCTAAATCATGTTATGTAAATAAACTTGATTATGCTTATGACTTTATATAAAAACTAAAAACTTAGGATAAAAAGACTTTGGAGGTACCCAAACCAGGAAAAATACCAAAAATACCCCTTTTGACTTGTTACCAACCCCAACTGACCCCCTCATTTTGCCACCATTACTTGTATTCAAAGATGAGACTTTCACATGTGTTAACAAGATCATCTAATAAACTGGTAGAGATTGTGTTGCATTTTACTCCAAGCATGTGAAGGAAGACATAGTAAAAAACTAAAGAATACTTTTATATATGAAGTCGCTTAAATTACAATGTAAGCATGTAAAACATTTCTATTCTTGAATCAACTTTGACAGACTAACTAATATAAGAACTTATAAACTTTGGGAAGAAAACTCGTTCTGGTCAAACATTTCTGCTTGATGAAAGTGGCCTTTTAGACACACTAACTGGTAATAAATAAATAAAACCCAATGTTGAAGTGGCCCTTTAGACCCAAAACCATTTTCACTTTTGCCAAACCCAACCCACTCATTTTGCTACCTCTAATACAAACAATTGATTACTCCCCTGTAATAAAACACATAAATTAAATAACAAAATAGTTCATACCTCATTTTCTTCTATGGCTCGTGCAAGAAGTGCCTCTTTTGACTCTAAAGATTCACGAGTAGATACTCTTCATCTTTTGTCTTGGTAGCATCTAACTTCAGGCGTCTCAAACTAGCAGGATTTTCACCAACAACAGGCTCGCCGTCAACAAGCATGAGCTTGGATTCAGCACCATCCAACGCAGCTTGAGCTTCAGCTGCATATTTCTCGGCTTTTACAAGACTCTTTTTCAGTTGAACAATTTGTTTCCTTAGATCAGAAATACGATTATATGTCTTGTTAATTGCATTCCTCAAAATCTGTTGAAACAATTCGAAAAACCATAACTATTACTCCTACCATTGGATTATGAATCCACTTACCCATGATACACAACTAGAGAACTTGACAGTGACATAATAAACTTCATTGTGACATCAGCACAAAGTAAACCGAATACTCGACATTTAACATGGAGGTCCTTTAACTGTCTATAATAACCACAACACAGTTTCAGGATAGGAAAAAGCCACTATATTCTGTTTAAGGATAGGAAAAATCCATAGGTTGAGAGAGATCTTGTGTTTCTACATTTAAAGGTAGAAACTTTAAGAATGTCTCAGGCCCCAATGCAACTAAAGTTGCGCCCATGCAATCATGCAACTACAAATACAAAAGGGTAGTATGCACATTAATGTGTTATTAATAACAAGAAAAAGCTAAAAGCCAAAGTATTTCATACACCAACTTTACCTGTTTCATGCAAGGAAACTCTTCATCTGGCAACTTTGTAAGTCTTCCAAGCTCTTAACGGCACCTTTAAAGAAGTACGGACTAAACTTATATGAAAGAGTAGGTTGGGTCAAGGCTTGAGATTAATGACTTTCAGTTGATGATGTGTCAGTTAAATGAGAGTTACAGAAAGAAAGCTAAGATGACCTAGGTTATCGAACATTGCGGCTACAACTTGAAATGACATGTCCCACACCTCAACATAGTTTCTTAATGATGGTCGGCCCAGTTTTACTTGCACCCTCACTTTTCATAATATGATCGACACCTTGTTTGATCAAGATATCACCATTCCAGTGTTATTAAGTTTTCAAACCATTGGTGCCCAACTTCATGTGTTACAACAATCAAAAGCTGACATTACTACAAAAGAGTTTGTTCGGGTATTTTTTAATGCCTAAATCATAGGACATAATCGTTTAGGGATGGTAGTTTGATGAAAACAGGTTTGTGATCTAGAATTTTGTAACCTGTTTGAAGTGGAAATTGATGGGTTGTGTTCTGTTAAAGTGTCGAGAAATGATTGAATAAATGTGGTTTCAAAAGATGTTTCTGCAGAGGCTTCGGTTTTTGTCTCGGAATTATGCAACATTGGTTGCTCATCACTCTTCACATCACTGCCAGTCTCGTTATTTGAAGAAGCATCTTTGTTTACTAAGGAATCAGTGTTTACATCTGCCAAAATGAGCCACTAAGTATGAAATCCACATGTTCAGCTAAACTTAGCATAGAGCGTTACTATGAAGTATAAACGTTTTGCAGATGATAATAATCAAATTACCAACCATTATATTACATGATAACTAGACAAACGCTGAATGTGGCTTAACAATCTAAACTACAAACTTAGTTATTCAAAGTTTATAGAATGAGCAGGTATTACCAAGTTGGCTATTTAATATCGTTTATTCCACTTAAAAAATAAGCTGATATTTTATCCATACATTCACCCAAAAGAGGTAATCTGTGATTCTATTCTTTAAAGCCACAACAAACTTTTAGAGATGCAAATGATGACTGAGATTTACCTTAAACATGATTGGAGTGCCTCTACGTGGGCTCTGAGTAACTCGTCCTTCATAAAGTCTGCAGCCGATCCATTTTGACCCGTACTAAAAAAAACCCCTTTTGACATGTTGCCCAATCTGACATGCAGTTTGCCACATCTAAGAGAAAGGATCGCCTTTAACTCCTTGAACTTTCTCTTGAATATCTGAACTTGAATTCTAAGGTTAAGTAGTATCCAAACTTATTCAATCCCCAAAATCAGAAAATTTGTGTGAAGCAAGCCATCTTGTCTCTTGGTTTCAGCCAAAGAACTCAATCCAAAATTCGAAACCTTCAAATTCCCCTCATCATCTAATAACAAATTCTCAGGTTTCAAATCTCGGTGGTAAGCTCCTCGGCTATTACCTTTGAGCTTGGGTATGCACTCATGGACTACCCACTACAGAAAATATATAATTTATTGTTAAGGAAAGAAAATAAAAAATGAGGGTACGCAAATACTCTCCTAAGCTATGGATCTGCCCAAGCAATATCATTTTGGTGGCGTAGCAAGGGAGTCATTGTACTGTGACAATGACCCGTGACTTCTTTAATATCCATTATTGTTGGGGGAATATGATGTACCATAACATTCTCTACCAGAAAGTGGCACTTATAGATGCTTAATTGTGTTCATTTATCTAACATCTTACATCTACACACTACTTCAAACGCTTTCTTTTTTAATGCATACACCTTTTTAGCAATGAGTCTTGAACCCAAAAATATTATGTTTAAAGTTCAAGCCAGGCATTGATTAGACTACATATGCCAAATGTTTTTACCTTCTTCCAGTTTACCATATTAATAAAAGATTTACTGCTGCAACATTATAGTACTAATTATATGCAATGATTACTAAGTTTCATGTATTCTTTTTAGTAATATCTAAGGATGCTAACCAAATACAGACCCATATTCTCTGCATACCGTTTTGTGATAGTTCATGGAAATCAATAAGATGAGAATGTTAAATGGACAATATGAATAGGTTCTTACACTTTCACCACTAACTCAAGGAACTTCAAAAGCATCCCTAAAAGAAGATTGAGTTTGACTTATGAGGTCAACTAAAAAGCTTCACAAACTAAAAACTTATATATAATGCTTACAAATTAAACACCTGTTTGTTTCCTTTGTAATATATGTTCAAAATATCAGCGGAATTCTGTAGATTTTCTTTGAAGTAAAGAGCTCATATCAGTTATGAATGGTGAAAATCAGTCTATTTGACCTCAAAAATAACACCATCCTTTCTGATTGCATAAGTAAAAAAATGTACCTTTTTCATGTTAATTCGTTTTCCAGTCTATAGTCCCCTTGCAGCTTGCTAGCAAGAGTTGGTTCTATGATCAAACGTAGTTCCGCCAGCTCCTGTGATAAACGTGTTGTATTCAACTCATATCTTCTCTAGAAAGCAGAACCTGATCTCCATTTACTTTATTGATTAAATTTCTGTTGTGCTGAACTAAAGTTTAAGCTGACAAATTCTGTGGCATTGGCTCATAGAGGCATCAGGAGACAATTTAAACCGTGATCAAGATTACATTTTCCAAAAACTAAAAGCTAAAGCTATAAATGGGTCATGTTGTGGGCAGAATTCACTTATCGAGAGAAACATAATAACAAAGCAAAGTGAGGTTATAGTTTGTTCCATTGTCACCAACGTTCGATGGTATGATGAAATAACAGTGAAAACTGCTAGAGCTGGTTCTTTTAGTAATGGCTTATTGAAACGAAGAAAAGAAAATAAGAATTGAACTGCAGAAGCTTTAAAGCGCTCAAAAGGGAAAATGGGCATAAAAAGTAGATAAGTAATTAACTATAAATGGTTAGTTGTTTCGTCAGTGTACATACTTAAATAATTGGGTTTTTTTTTGCTTAGGATCGTTAAATATTATAATGCAACAGCAACCGCGTGACTTCTGGTAGGGTCTGTGCTTTGTCACTACTAGCCGTATTCCAGTCGTACTTCTTAACAGAGATAAACGGCGTCGGTAAACCATTATTTCCCTTGATGGAAAACTAATCATTTCTTTAATTGTAACTCTACAAATATTAGTCAGAAGTAAAACACTTCAAAGCAAAAACGAATAATGGTGTACTGTCTTACAATTCATCTTGAGAGTGATTACTGATATCAAGCACTAGAGTAGAATGATTAAATGTGCAGGTTACTAGTTCATGCGCGCAGGGGCGGAGCCAGGATTTTAATTTTCTTGTTACATCAGCTTCATAACATACGTAAATTAATGATTTCGACTATGTTTATATCACTATACATGTGAAGGTCTTGAGGTCAATTCCTATCTAGGTGCATACAATCATGATAGTGGTTAACTACCATCCTCTCCAGTCTAAAATGTTTGAAACAGGAACTTATCGTTGTTGTAAGGTAAAGTTACCTCACAATCACTTACTCCACCTATGGATGCAGCTTAATATCTGCACTTTATTGTTAAAGATAAAGGAAATTTTTCAGAAACACGTAGAAGATCAGGTATCCTGGAAAAACGGTGCATGCAAGACATTTTTTAGTCCAATAACTCATTTTCCAGTACTGTCACCACACCTTCTGTGCTTTCTCTGTGCACTGTACCCTCCAACAACTTAATTAAAATCTCATGTGTTCAGCCTCCCAAGGTATTATATCAGCAGCTAATGTTTAGATTCACACATTAGTGTTACGAAAATCACTCAAGACGTTTGATTTATCTGAGGACTTTCATTATTACCAATACTCTTTGTAAACCACAATACCACCTGGCTCCTCTTCCGTTTTTCTTTGCTAACATTCTGTGGTGGCTTCTTAATTATAAATGGTTATGCATGCTCCATGCTCCTAAGTTATATGTATGTATGTAGTGATCCACGTCGTGTTATCTTATCCTCACAATAGGAAGATAACAGAAGGACTACCAATAGAAAGATATCTTGTTATCAGCCACTTACCTTTTATTGCACCATTCACCCATCCATCCAATTATAGTTCAATCACTTGTAATCACATCTTAACTATAACTTTCTCACCGGGTGAAGAAAAATATCTTCTATATTTTCACATGTGAAGATGCTTTTACTAAACTTTTCACGAGTGAAGAAAAATATCACTTATATTTTCACAAGTGATGCTTTTACTAAACTTTTCACGCGCGAAGATACTCTTAATAAACTTAATATGTGATATATTCTATTTTACGCAAACTAATTAAGTCGCTTATAACAATCAAGACCTCGTAATCTATACTTTCACATGTGACATATTTACAATTTGAACAATGATAATAACTTCAAATGCATAATAATTCATAATTCTACAATCAAATTATACTAAAAATATAATAAATAACAATTACCTTTGTAATTTGACTTGAAAAGCTCATCTTCTTCATTAATTGGGGGTTTTCATTTTTGGTGATGGTGGTTAACGGTGGTGATGGTGGTTAACTGCGGCGATCGGTAGTGATGGTGGTTAAAGGTGGAGATCGGTGGTTATGGTGGTTAACACTGCTTTAAAAATTATAAATTCCATTTAAGCTTATGAAAATGAAAATAAGGGCTTAAAACTAAGATACCAGATATTACACAACTTATAACCACCTTAATAAAGCTATAACAACAAACAAATAAGCCAGAATCTAACAGCTACTTATTATGCTAAAAAATTATTTTTAATGATTTTTAAGACAAAACATGAAGATCTAAGATCTACACTACTAAACTCAAAAACAGATAATCAAACATATTCAATAAGCATAATAAGATGACAATAAGCACAAATAAGCAAGATTATAAGCAAAATAAGCAAATTTTAAACTAGAAAATGAAGACAGAAACAGAAATGGGAACTTACCAAAGCCTTAGCTAAACAAAGGCAATAAAAGGTTCAAATGAGCTGTCTATAAGCTCTAGCTTATCAATGATAAGCTAGTAAGGTCCTATGAACTCATCCATGGCTAGTTCATCATCCAAAAGCTCAAAATCCATAAAGCAAAGGTAATTAACTGATTTTAATAGTTTAAGTATATAAATGATCAATTGAGCTCAAATCTAAGCTTAGAGACTTAGATGAGCTTATGAAGAGCTTTTGAGAGCTTATGAGTGATTTGAGAGCTTATAGAAGAGTAAAAAACAGATTTTATAAGGTAAACTTTAATTTTATTCATTAAAAACAGATTACAAAGCTTGAAATTTAAACTACAAAAGCTTAATAAGAAATTACATTTAAAAAGAAAGTTACATAAGCTAAAATTCTATAAGCTACTAAAAACTAAAACTAAAAAAGAAGATGATCCCTGTGTGTGAGTGAGGAGCATTATTTATAGGCCTGAGAGAAGCTTCTAGGCCTTAGCCACGCTCCTCAATCCCTTTGATCTTGTCCTTTCATTCTTCCAATCATTGGATCCCTATTATGAGCCGTAGGATTAGATTTTGATCACACGGATTGCCAACGTGGCAATCCGTGTGTCAGATGCCTTTGTGCTTCTTTTGTGAGCATTTTAATGTAAAATCCCCTTTATCCGTGTGCTTCTTCCATATCCCGCGTGTACTATCTTGTGGGGATTGACCAATAGGAGTGCTTGTATGATGTCAAACCCTGCCATGTCATTCCTTTTCACTTGAATTTCATTGCCACATCACCAATTTGCATTTACCCCTTGATTGTGACTCGTGGTTAATCGGGGAAGAAGGTGAATAGTAGTAACTAAATTTCTCGCGTGTTTTTTACTTATAAAGGTGCGTTTGATTTTTCTTTTGACCCGGGTTAAAGACTTGTTGACTTGGGCTTTTGCAAAAGGAATTGGGCCACGGTTATTAGGTTAACAGGCTTGGGTTTGGTTTTATAAGAAAGATAACGAGTGTTAACTCTTTATATTAAAGAGTTAACACCGTTAGGGCTTAGGGATTATTTGTGAAATTAGGTTTAAACTATGAGGGCTGTTTTGGGTGTTTTTGGGAGTTTTGTCTTCTTGTGGTTGACTAATATTGACCAAGGGTTGACTTTTGTTGACCTTTGATAGCATTCTCCCGGCTCTTGTATTCTCTTTCCTTTCCCGTGCCCGTGTTTGTCCGGTTTTGACCGTTTTCTTGTGATTTTTGCATTATCCGTACCTACACAATCACAAAGACAAAACAAGCAATATACAAGCATTTTAAGCACAATTTTGTCTTTTATGGGCCATTTTTGATATAAAATGGATATGTGTTTTCACACATATCAAAATTCCCCAAACTAAGCGATTGCGTGTCCTCACGCAATATTATATGCTTTAAAACCAAATACCTCAAAACTTCCCCAAACTAAATCTTTGAAAAGTAGCAAAGACTTTTGTGGAGAGAGTTAAGAAATCACAAGTTATAAAACACCCCATTTTCTCTTTTTTTATATACTTAGAATATTTCGACTTTCGTTATTTCCATAACTGTTAGGGATCATAGAACAAGATGCATTTCGATCCGAGAATGCCCCAAAAAGGATAAATTCATCGTCCCTGACTTTTCACTTATCCAAACCAAGATTAAAACGATAATCACAGCTACAATATCACGTAAAAATGCTGAAATCTACTCATTTTGCAAACTTGTGCAATTTTTACTCCTCGAATTTATTATATCTTTAGTAGATTTTGTGTGCTATTTTGAATTTCAACCATGGATCCAACTGTTTTGCAAAATACTCGCTTACGTTTCCACACGAGACTATGAGTTTTGGAAGGCGAGATCATCTCCTGTAGCGGACTTTCTTCTCGGTCACTTCCCAACCTTGCGGCTAAGTGACCAGATTTTGACACTCCACAGGAGACTAGTTCGGGGACCTCACGGACCTTAGGTTTCAAAAACTACTCAAGTTTCTAGTTATATTCATTAGCTTAATTATAATAGAATAGTCAAAGTTCAAAAGCATATTTGAATTTAACAAAAAGAAATCTATTTATTAATTTAAACTTAATATTAACATTTATGCAATTGTAACCATCGACCTTTTAGAAGGCTGCAACAACGGTTGTGAGCCGGTAAGATGCAGCAAACTTTTATCAGTCTTGGATTTTTATTCTTACTGTGGGCTTTCTTTAGAAGACTACCACATCGGTTGTGAGCCGGCAAGAGGTAGTAAACTTTTATCAGCCCACAGCTTTTATTATTATTTTTTTTTATTTTTCATTATTTCATTTATCATCATTTTTTTTTTGAAAAATTCAAGTATAAATTTGAACTAAGACTAAAATTTTTGCTATATATTACATAAAAATTGTTGATTTAAGTTTAATCTCCAAAAACAACACGTATATTAATTCGGTTTAGAGCCTTGGAGTAAAAAGCCACAAATGACATACTTGAGCTCCTCATAAGAATTCAATAATACCTTGTTTAGCATCCTCTCATACGTTAACTTCTATCATTTTTCGCTTTCGCGAATTTCCTGCGACGCCTAGCTAATTGTTAAGGAACAAGCTAGAGCTCCAACCACGCTCGATCGAGTCAAATTTTATTTATTATTCTACCGGTAGGAAAGTCAAATTGTGACAAAAATACACATTTAACTATTTTTTATTTATTGAAAAATTTAAAATTATTTCCTATTTTTGATAATTTTTGTGGAAAGAGGGGTACGTGAGTACAACGGGCAAATAAGTAGGCAAAGATCACATTGAAGATATACTAACCCTACTAAAAATTAAAACATTGTCCTCAATGTTTACTAGCCTAAGACTTAAAAAAACCCATACTAGAACTCAAAAAAGGTCTGAATGCATAACTCAAACATGAAGAAAGTATCACAAAAATCTTTAGCCGTTTATTAAGTGTGCTATATGATAATGTTAGTCGATAATAATCTTTAGGATATCAGATTTCCCCAAACTAATGGCAGGCAAAAGTAGGAGCTCGAGTGGACCGGTACAAAAAACCGAACTTCGAGAACGTCTTTAGAAAATTTTGGAGTCAATCCTGCATAACAATCAACATATACAAACACAACAGGAATCGGAAGAGTACAAGCCTCCTCAAATCTCAATAGAAATTAAGAAAGAAAGTAGAAAATAGATAATATGGTGATGCCTCCATGAGCGATTTGTTTTTGTAACGAGGTCACATGATCGACTCGATCCCGAGTCATACCAGTCCTTGGGTAAATGGAAGAGAAAATCTCAATCAAGCTTTCATTAATGTTTGGATAAACATTTAAGCATATGAAAGTTCCATCCCGATGAGATGGCACCGACTATAAGTGGAGATACCGAGGTCAAAAATGGTGTCCTCATTTTTAGTGGAGGAAAGTAAAGGAGAAACCTCAGGGTAAGTGAGATACAGAAGAAAAGTCCGAGTGACAAATGTGAAGGAATCGTCAACTTCAACATTAATCTCACCTCCACTTGGGTCAAAACATTCATCTTCATTAAGCTCATCAACATTGTTTATCACGGGCATATCGAATTCCATGTCGAAGGTTAAACGTTCATATTCGGGAATGGGATTATCGTTAAGCAAGTTGTCAATAATATCCTCTTTCGAGTCAAAATCACTTTCAATACCTGGTGGTATCGAATCATCCGGTCCATAAAATATATCGATCTCTTCCCTATTGGAGTCACTATCCTCAATGAGAGTAGTAGATGTGGGAAGAGACTCGATGATTGTTTGAAAATTTTCCAGTGACCGGGAAGATGAATTACCACATAGCAACGACATTTCATTGATATAATCCTCGTGCTCTCTATCAATTCTTGGAGGAATCGTGATATGTTCACCGGTGAACTCATGGTGAAGAGGATCACTCTTGGGAGAAAAAGTTATCAAAGATTCATTCTCTGATTAATTTCTAATTTGTTGTGGTTCATGATCGAAATTATGGATGGTATCATCAATAAGCAAACTCTCAAGATAGATTACGTCTCCTTCCGAGTCAAAATAGCCTTCAATATACGTAGGAACTTCGATAGCTAGAAAAACATCAATCTCATTATTGTCGCCTCCTGGATCGAAACATTCAGCCTTATCAATTAGAGCATCATATAGAATTCCTTTCCAATCATTTGTTTTACATTCCAAATCAAATAAATCATCATTATCTTCGAAAAGTGGATCATCGATGAATCCCTCCAGAATGGAAGCAATGTTTTTAGACGGATCATGGTGAAATAGAAACTCAATGTCGTCTCTTGGAGTAAGACACTCATCCTTGTTAAAATCAGAAAGAGGTGTGACTAGAAAATTTGACTTATCAAGGTTGGAATCGTAAGAATCCTTGCACTCGATGTCCTCTAATACTTCATCAAAAAGAGGGTTTATGTCACTAGAGTTGAAATTGACATCAAATTCGAAAAGAGGGTTAGAGAAAGTCACGGAATCATCACGTGGAACGTTGATGGAAGAGAAATCATCATACGAAGGTAAAACATTCTTACTATCACTCCTGGATGTTTCCTCGGATTCTCTTGGGATTGGGACAATTTCCTCATTACTAAAAGTACTAAGGTGCTCGTCCTCCATTATAAGAGAATCCTTGGGCTTAATAGATGGTAAGGTGGATGTGATTGCAAAAACCGAAGAAACTTGAGGTGCTTTGTTTGAATGAATAATTCTCTCCTTGCAAATAATTTTAAAATTCTTCAAACAAGGTGTGATACGAGTTTGACATTTAGCCGTCGGCTCTGCGAGATTCTTCACTTCCTATTTTTATTTTTCATTGTTGACATCTTCCGATGGAGGCAAGCAAACTAGAGCGGATTCGTTGGTAAACCTTTTGAAACTATCCTTGCATGTGTCATTAACCATTTTAATTGACTCGTTTACATGCTTTTGAGGATGTTTTGACGTGCCATTGACATGAAAAGTTATTTGTTCATTTCCGTCCCTTAAAACAAGCTCTCCTTCGTATACATCGATTAAAGCACGACTGGTTCTTAAAAAGGATCTCCCATGTATGAGAGGAACTCGAGGATCGGCTTCAAAATCGACAATAACAAAGTCGGTAGGAAAATGGAAATTCCCAACTTTGACAATTTATCGTCGGCGAGTCCTTTAGGACGAGTAATCGATCGGTACGCTAACTCTAAAGTCATCCGAGTTGGTGTAAGATCAGACAGAGAAAGCTTTTTCCAAATAGAAAGAGGCATAAGATTTATGCTTGCGCCAAGATCGGCCAAGGCGTGGCATACATCCATTCCTGGGAAATTACATGGAATAAGAAACTTGCCGGGATCTCCAAGCTTTTCGAGAAGCTTTTTGAGGAGCATTGCTGAGCAATTCTCGTTCAACGGTATCTTAGCTAACTCAAGCAACTTTTCCTTATTCATGAGCAAACTCTTAATCGTAGGAGCAAATCTTGGCATCAAAAGTAAAGCATCCGCGAAACTAATGTCGAAGCGCAAATCTTGAAAGATTTGGAAGATCTTCTCCATTTGATTCGAAGCTTTGTCACGGGACTTTTGATCATCACGTCGTGAAGGATATGGAATATTTGGCTTAGGTAAACTCTTCGGAATATCGGATTCCGGAATGGGAGTGGTTTTAGGCAAAGTCTTTGGAACATCGGGTTCCGGAATAGAAATGGGGATAACCGGAGGTGGGATTTGAGCGGTACTTCCTTGGAAATTTGTTTGCTCTTTATCCGTTGTCTCCTCGGTTTCTCGTTCCACTACCTTTTTAGGAGAAGGATTAGTAGGAATCGAGGGTCCCTCGTAAGCAACACCACTTCGAGTAGTGATCGCTTTCATCTCACCCTTCGGGTTTGGAATGGTATTACTCGGAAGAGTACCCGAAGTTGAGGCTTGGTTTTGAAACAATCCACAAATCATGTTTTGCAAATTATTTTGAAAAGTAGTTTGTTGATTCATCATGACGGCTTGTTGAGATTTTATCGTGTTTTGAATTTCATTCTTAAGGTCTCCTTTCAACGAGTTGATTTGATTTTGCATGTTCCTTAACATCTGATCATTATTCCTCTTGTAACTTGAAAAATCATTTGAAATCTCTTGTTGAACTTGATTATTAGGCACTTGAAAAGGTTGGTTTTGAAATCCTTGGTTTTGAAAATTTGGAGCATGATTATTTTGATTTTGAAAACCTTGATTTCCATGAAAATTATTTCCCCGATTAAAATTATTCCCTTGAACTTGATTCTGATTAAACCTATTTTGACCATTGTTTTGCACCGAAGCAAAACCTGGTGGTGCCATTTGATTACTAACACGGTTCGGAATGTTAACATGATTGTAAGTACCCGTAGTCGCACAAACACTAGCCTGATGGTTATCGGTAGCCAAAAAATTGTACCAAGCATGAGCACCACCACAAGTAACGCAAGATTCCTCAACCGCTTTAACCGGAGCGGGAGTGACAACTTTTTTAGAAACAATCTCGACTAAGGTCGAAAGTTGATCTGCAAGCTTATCGATTCTCTCATCCGTTTTACTAGAAGTAGCACTCATCCTAGAAGCATTTGATCTATTACGTGAAGAACGAACTTTTGATTTATTCTCAATTATGTTTAAAGTCTCTCTAGTCGTTTTACTCAAAAGATTTCCACCCGCCGCGGCATTTAAGGAGTCTTGTTCATTCTCGTTTAAACCGTTATAAAATGTATCAACTTGAGTTAACTCCGTAAATCCGTGATGGGGACATGCTCTAAGTAACTCCTTAAATCGTTCCTAAGCTTCACTAAAAGTCTCCTTGAATTTTTGTGTAAATAGAGAAATTTCATTCTTTAAGTGAGTGGTTTTCGAAGGAGGGAAAAATTGGTTAACGAACTTGGTAACGAGATCCTCCTAAGTCAAGATTGAATTTGGTGGTTCTTTCTCGTACCAAGTTTTAGCTGCTCCCTCGAGTGAATATAGAAACATCATAAGCTTAATCACATCGTTAGGCACATTCCTAAATCGTAAAGTTGAGGTAATCCTTTTGAAACTGTTGATATGAGCATGAGGATTTTCATTTTCACGACCGTTAAACGGGTTAGCTTGAACCAACTGAAGCAAATTCGTCTTAATCTCAAAATGATCCTCATTGATTTCTGGTAAAACAATAGCTTCTTTGTACCCTTCCGTGGGTGCCGGAGTAGCTCTTCCATGGTACGTTCCGCCATAAGTGTAATGATAGTACGAATCTCGGGTTCGACTATGTTAGAAACTTGTTTTCTCTGACGTCTTGGAATGGTGACGTTTGAATTATTTGGAAAATAGAAATTTCTAGTGCGTATGCACTAAACAAACAAAAGAAATGAGAAAAGCAACGAGAAAAGGAAATATTTTTTTTTTACCGAATAATCAACAAACTTAGGGTAACTCTCTTAAGTAAAATAAATTTTACAAAAGAGGTGCGCCTTTTTCGTTAGAGACACAAACGGTAAATTTTTTAATCTTTGGTTCGGAAACTTATTGATGGATAATACCTCAATTGAAGGTATTATTTGTTGGTGTTCTTTTACCAACTTTGTAACTTTACAAATTAACTAGAAAAATTGAAAGAGCAAATATTTTTGTTTTTTTTTGTTTTTAATCTTCTACTTATACTAAAAAGAAAAGAAAAATATTTTTTACTTTTTATTTTTTTTTTAATTTTTTTGTTTTTTATATTTTTATAAAAACGTAACTTTCAAAAATGAAAGGTTATTTAAATCACGATCAACAAACTTCAAACGAAAGAATCTTAATCACAACAATGTCTTTGATATATGGATATCTATATTATATACTTACGTGTTTGCCTTAAAATTTGAGATCATCACAATTTAACTATTTATTTCTTCATTCGCATTAAATTAAAAATTATAATAAATTTATAAAGTTAGTTATAAGTTGATTTGATAATTATCTGAAACAAAAATTTAGAAATATAATATTAAGATATAGTAAAATTAGTGCTTTAGAAATATTTTAGAATAAATGCTAGATGAATGTTTTTAATATTTTAAATAACCAATTAAAATACTACATAAATTAAAAAAAATGAAATATAATAAAAATTTAGAAAAAATCATATACCTAGCTATAGTCTTACATAAATTAATTATTACAAATGAGTTTACTAAATAGATATTTGGAAAGAAAAAAAAACCATTCAATTTTAGTTACGCAATAATTTAGTATAGAGCAATTTTCTTTTGGTTAATATACAAAGAAGTTATTAAAGTTTGAAAAAAATTTCACTTAAGTTACTAGAATTGAAAACATTATAAATAGGTTATCGAACTTATAGGAAGCACACACACTTCAATATTTCAGTGTTAATCGGGTAACTTGAACGCATATTTTCTAATAAGTTAAGCAATCGCGCTTTTACAAGTCCAGTGATGTTTACATATATTTTTATAGGTTCAGTAACCCATACAATAAACCCATATACTTAAGTAGCTATTTGTAACGTTTTAAACTTTAATAACTTCTTTGTATATTAACCATTTCTTTTCTGTTTTTTCAAGTTCAGGATACCATTTGCACCTTATGTTATTGTCAATATGAGAATGGAAACAAATAATTCAATCGACCGCAGTTAATAGTCATTGTATTAACTCGACACTTGTAGAGCTTGTTGGCTTCGGTCACAAGCTTTCAGGTGAATTATTTGTGAAGAACTTTTATTAATCTCACAGATAATATTTTACCTTTTTATAGAAGAGGTTCGTACTCAGTAACATACAAGCAACAATATAAGGGTTCTTAAGCCAATCGTCCCACTTGAACGACGCTTTACATCTGAATTTACACCAATAAAAAGAACTAAAAACTAAATTATCAAATATCAGCGCTTTTTCAGGGATCTTCTTATCAAACAGAAGCTTGTTGCGAAAGTTCCACATATACCACTACAAACCATAGTATACACCCTCAAGAACGCCTTTGAGTATGGATTGAATCTGAATAGAAACCAACCAAACTCGCCATTCCTCGTAAGAATTCACATCCGAATAGTCGATATTCCACCAAGAAGATATCTTACGCATAATCTGTCTCACTACAACGCATTGAAAGAAAATTTAGTTTTTCTAGACATTACTTTAAACTGTAGAAGCAACTTATTTGGACATATTCTAGGTTATTCTTACTATATATAATTGTATGTTGTATCATAAATTTTTCTAGACATTACTTTAAACTGTAGAAGCAACTTATTTGGACATATTCTATAGTATTCTTATTAGATATAACAAGCAAGATTACCCGCGCGTTGCCGCGGGGCACTTGTTTGTCAGAGAGGTTGAGGACCGTTTCCGTATACAAAAGATCAGTTGTGTACACACCAACTTGCACACATGACGAAATCAACAAATGAAACGCTAAACATTCACAAAGACTACCCAATTGTGAATATTTAAAAACCCATGCTTATACATAATGTTATATTACATTTGCACTCCTGTACATACTTGAAATTCTCAAGTCTTTCATTCCAAAACGCAAGCTATTTACAAATGGTTGTATTAGACTTTGTAGGACCTACAATGGTTACAAATTTGAACATTGTTCGTTAAAATTTCCGAGCAAAATAACCTTGTTTGTATTTAACTAATACGTAGTACGTTACATCATAACTCTTACAACATATTTGGCAAGCTTAAATTAATACAGTATCGTTCATATGTAGCAAAATAAAAGTAATATGGAAAATTTTACCTTGCCTAGTGCCTTGCATTTAACACCTTCGTTCTTATTTGTGCTACTGACGACGGCGCCGTTGCTTCCAATAGC